>CM042409.1:4384276-4411776 GCA_023634145.1 Thymallus thymallus
TGGTCTGTCCTTTAAGTGAGGGTAAGCTGCATATCTAAGGCTCTGGTCTGTCCTTTAAGTGAGGGTAAGCTGCATGTCTAAGGCTCTGGTCTGTCCTTTAAGTGAGGGTAAGCTGCATGTCTAAGGCTCTGGTCTGTCCTTTAAGTGAGGGTAAGCTGCATATCTAAGGCTCTGGTCTGTCCTTTAAGTGAGGGTAAGCTGCATATCTAAGGCTCTGGTCTGTCCTTTAAGTGAGGGTAAATGGCATGTTCTCTGCTATCCACTTTGTGTTTTAATTATTATTTTGGATATAGGGGAGGATCTCTTGTATTTTTCTGGCGTTCAGGGAGGGTCAGGTAAAACTATATTTTACTGAAGGGAGGGCCATCCATTTTAACTTCAGAGAGTTCCAAAAAATGTATACAAACACATATAAGGAAGAAGATATTAAGAAGAATACAAAGACGAATCTTCACCTGGTACTCGCTGAGGAAGCCCCCTCTCCTCCTCGGTGTCCCTGGTCCCTGCTCCATATTGGGTAGCGGGGTGGGGGGTGGGCCGCCAGTGGCTGCTGCATATTTAGCCTTCAGGCTGTACTGCTGGGCTGGTGTTAGACTAGAAATATCTGGCAACCCTCCTCCTCCCCCTCCAACACGATGGCAGGGCCCTCCTCTGTAGCTGGTCTCAGGGGGGACGGGGTCACCTCCTCCCTGATCAGGACCCAGGAACCCTGCTGGAAATGTTTATGTTAAAGATATGTTGGAAATACAATGCTTACAAACATTTTATTATAATACTTTCACAAACATTAGAAATGCTAATTTGGAGTGTATTTTCTGTCCCTAAATACGTTTAGGTTATCATGTAACTTCATATGCCATGGATCATGTTAAAATTACAAACAGCATTTTTTAATCTTGTGTGAAATGTCTGGTGTGGAACCCACCTACTCCTCCTCCTCCTCCTCCTCCTCCTCCTCCTCCTCCTCCCCCTCCTCCTAGCTGGGAGACCTCGCTGGAGCGCCGGCTGGAGAGGTAAGGGGAAACCATGGAAGAACGACGGCTCACTGTGTAGGCAGAGCTCAGGCTGCTGGTGCCACTCCCCCTCCGGTCACTGATAGGACAGACCATGCCAGAGGATCCACCCCCCAGCTCGTGATTGGACAGTTCCATGACTCTGCGGTTGGAGAGGAGAGGCGAGGGAGAACACATCCCTCCCATCATCTGCCCTGGACCATCTGGAGGAACAAAACATGACTAGAACCATCAGGTTAACAGTCTAGAGATGGCACAGAACATATTGTAACAGGAAAGATAGCTATCGTTCTTTTAAATAGAATATTCTAGTGATTCGTGTAAGATATGATCTTATTATCATACAGATTTTATCACAATGAGAATAATTAGTTTAAACTCTTTAAAGGATGATCAAGATGAAAATAGAATATTCTAGTGATTCGTGTAAGATATGATCTTATTAGCATACAGATTTTATCACAATGAGAATAATTAGTTTAAACTCTTTAAAGGATGATCAAGATGAAAATATGCATATTTGATCTGAAACCAAGTCAAGTGTCTTCAGTCCAGTACCTGGGAGTACCTTACTAGCTGTCAGTAAAGTGTCATACCTGTAAGTGCAGGCAGCATGTTCCCGACAACACAGCGTCCTGGCAGAGTGGGCCGTCTGATCTGTTTCAGCTTCTCTATCTTCAGGTTCTCTAGTCTCTTCAGGGCCTGTGTCGACATGCCCCCCGTACCTGGCCCTGAGCCCCCCGCCCCTCCGTCCTCCAGAGCGGTCAGGTCCTCCAGACTGCCCGCTGCGTTCAGGTTCATTTCCACACCGCTGTCGTTGTTGTTGGCGCTCCCCAGTGGAGAACGCTCACTACTGCAAGAAGACTGGCCACCCGGGCTGGGCTGAGACTTCTGGAAGAGGGAAGAAAACAGAGAGAGAGATGAGATGTGAGAGATGAGAGAGATGAGAGAGAGAGATGAGAGAGAGAGAGATGATAGAGAGAGATCTTAATTTGCATTCCAGTGAAAGGCAGCCCCACAACTTGGTTTCCAGCCCCACCACATGGTTTTCAGCCCCACAACTTGGTTTTAAGCCTCACCACTTGGTTTTCATCCACACCACTTGGTTTTCAGCCGCACCACTTGGTTTTCAGTAACGGGTGAGGGATGGGGCTGGAGAAATGTAACCACTCTCAAATTCATAGATGGAGAGGGTCGAGTCCATAAAATACCATGAAACCATATTCAAAGGAATACATTGTTTATTTACAAAGACATGGACTCTCCAGTCTAAACTCACCAGAGTGCTCTCAGGTGCCAGCAGTTTGCAGTCCTCCCTGTGTCCAGCCTCCTCTTTCTCCAGCAGCAGTTCACCAAGATGTCCACCAGGGGTCAGTGATGAGCCTGGCGGGCGCGGCCCAGTGTCTCCTCTATGCTTCTTAGTGATGTGAGCCTCAGGGCCGTGGACTGTCTTCACGTGCTTCCGCAGAGAGCTGGGGTCTGTGTAGCGCTTAGTACACCCAGGGATCTTACACACGTAGGGCTTCTGTAGATTGACAGGAGGACAGGAGGACACGTGAGGACACGTCAGGACACGTGAGGACACGTGAGGACACGTCAGCCGTTTCTATTTTAAGTGATTTCTTAGGCCATCTGTCTTTCAAATGTTTTTTCATTATGTGAACACATTAAATACATCTGTGAGATAAATTATAGATATCAATGTTATTGATCCTAATAGATTATTCACTAGTGTTTCATAACAATTCATAACACAACTTAAATCTATAATTTGAGTGAACAATCCGTTTAAGCAGGTGAGGATGTCAGCAGTTGGAGTGTGATTGATTGATTTACAGTGTGTACCTCGTTGGAGTGATTGATTGATTTACAGTGTGTACCTCGTTGGAGTGATTGATTGATTTACAGTGTGTACCTCGTTGGGAGTGATTGATTGATTAACAGTGTGTACCTTGTTGGAGGGATTGATTCATTTAGAGTGTGTACCTTGTTGGAGTGATTGATTGATTTACAGTGTGTACCTTGTTGGAGTGATTGATTGATTTACAGTGTGTACCTCGTTGGAGTGATTGATTGATTTACAGTGTGTACCTCGTTGGAGTGTGTGCGGTTCTGGTGCTTGGCTCTGTCTGAGGCATTGGAGAAGGCTTTATTGCAGCCCTCGTGTTCACAGACGTATGGTTTCTCCCCCGTATGAGACCTCAGGTGGGTCTTCAGGTTCTCCAGGCGAGAGTAGGCCTTATTACAACCCTCAAACTGAAACAGACATATTATTACAGTCCTCAAACTGAAACAGATTTTATAACACACATCAAATTGAAACACATGTACAAATATACATTATGTAGACTGAAAGCCCAGGTCTGTTACAATCACTATTAGGTAGAGAATTTCCATTAAAGCCACATACATGCACTGTGAGTATACTATCTGTACTGTACCTCTCTCTCTCAAACTGATCTTTGAAATGTAATTATTTGATGAACTGAAGATTTGATTCTAAACTGAATTCAAATTCATTTAACAATCCATTTCAAAGGTTGGTTTGAGAGAGAGAGATCAGGCTACAGTAGTATACTCACAGTACACTTATGTGGTTTCTCTCCTGTGTGCCTGCGCATGTGAACCACCAACATGTACTGGGCTTTGAATGGTCTCTGCTCCCTGGAACACTCCTGCCAGTGGCACACAAACTCCTTCTTCTCTCCGTGGATGTGCTCATTGTTGATGTGCTGTGGAAGAGAGATGGATATGTTATTGTCATCATCATTGTAATGTTGAGAGTGTTCAGTGTTTACCAGGACGTTGTGTTATGTGGGACTCTCCAGGACCAGAGTTAGAGACCACTAGTCTAGACTGAGATATAGAGACCACTAGTCTAGACTGAGAGATAGAGACCACTAGTCTAGACTGAGATATAGAGACCACTACTCTAGACTGAGAGATAGAGACCACTACTCTAGACTGAGAGATAGAGACCACTACTCTAGACTGAGATATAGAGACCACTACTCTAGACTGAGAGATAGAGACCACTACTCTAGACTGAGATATAGAGACCACTACTCTAGACTGAGAGATAGAGACCACTACTCTAGACTGAGAGATAGAGACCACTACTCTAGACTGAGAGATAGAGACCACTACTCTAGACTGAGATATAGAGACCACTACTCTAGACTGAGAGATAGAGACCACTACTCTAGACTGAGAGATAGAGACCACTACTCTAGACTGAGAGATAGAGACCACTACTCTAGACTGAGAGATAGAGACCACTACTCTAGACTGAGAGATAGAGACCAGCACTCTAGACTGAGAGATAGAGACCACTACTCTAGACTGAGAGATAGAGACCACTACTCTAGACTGAGAGATAGAGACCACTACTCTAGACTGAGAGATAGAGACCACTACTCTAGACTGAGAGATAGAGACCACTACTCTAGACTGAGAGATAGAGACCACCACTCTAGACAGTCTCCAACCAACGGTTCCCTTCCTTTCCCCTCCCCTCTCATCTTTCATGTAAGGCTAATACGTTTTCCTCATGACCTGACCAGACAAACTCTGGGCCCTAACTAGTGCCGTGGGCCCCAAGTTTTTACAGGCTGAGTCACGTGGTCAGAAAACTCTCCTGTAGTCACGTGCACTACCTATCCCTGATGTATTCACGTGCACTAGCTGTTCCTGTCCCTATTCACGTGCACTAGCTGTTCCTGTCCCTATTCACATGCACTAGCTTCTCCTGTCCCTAATGTACTCACGTGCACTAGCTGCTCCTGCGTGTCAAACTCCTTGCTGCAGCTCTCCCAGTGGCAGTTGGTCTCGTAGATGGCCTCTGGCTCCGGTTTCTCCTCCCTATCCAGATCCTCCCGACCCTCCAGCAGACCCATCAGTGGATCCTGGGTACAGGTCAAGAGGTCAGGGTTCAACAACATCAGGAAGTTAATGGGTCTCATATGGCATTACCTCAAGTAAAGTAAGGGTAGCAGTTGTTAAAACACCACATAACATGCATACACACACAATCTCTGTCTCCCTGCTTTTTAAGTTGTGATTGTGTGGTTGAGTATGTTTGTGTGTTTGTGTGTGTAGTGTTACCCGTGGTTGTGTGTGGTGTGTGTGTTGTGTGGCGTGCGTGTGTGTGTGTGTGTTATGTGCTTGAGTGTGTAGTGTTGTTACCTGTGTGTTATGTCTGTGTTGTGTGTGGGGTTGAGTGTGTTTGTGTGTGTGTGTGTGTAGTGTTACCCATGGTTGTGTGTGGTGTCTGTGTGGTGTGTTGTGTGGTTGTGTGTGTGTATGGTGTGGTTGTGTGTGGTGTCTGTGTGGTGTGTGTGTGTGTTGTCTGGTTGTGTGTGGTGTGTGTGTGTTGTGTGTGGTGTCTGTGTGTTGTGTGTGTGTTGTGTGGTTGTGTGTGGTGTGTGGTTGTGTGATGTGTTGTTGTGTGTGGTGTGTGTGTGTTGTGTGGTTGAGTATGTGTTTGTGTTGTGTGGTTGTGTGTGGAGTGTGTGTGTGGTTGAGTGTGTAGTGTGTGTTGTGTGGTTGTGTGTGGAGTGTGTGTGTGGTTGAGTGTGTTGTGTAACCTGTTACCTGTGTGCCAGTAGAGGAAGGGCTGGCCACGTCTCCCTCTGATCTCTCCTCCAGACTCTTAATATTGATCCCATCCATCCCACTGCCCAGCCCTGGCTCTGTCTTCAGCTACACAGAGAAACATGTCAGTTTAAGAATGCCTCTCTGTATGACTTGTCTTTAACCTGTCAGTATCAGGTGGAGTCCGTAGCAGGTGTCTGAAGAATATTATAAATAGTCTTACGTGTCCATGTTTGGGCGCGTGGAGTCGGGGAGGGGCATGGCAGGGTCCTGGGGTGTGTCCACCGTACATAGAGCCCTGTTGTCTGGACTGGTAGTTCATTGAGTTGGAGTAACCCATAGATGGACTGCCATACAGGAGACATGACATATGGCTATTATAAACAGATCACAGTTACTGACAAACATTCAACTGAATGGGGAAAGATTATAAACATTTTCATGATATCAATGGATATAACACTGACCACATCGAATAAAGCTGATGATAGTTGATGAATTCTAAGATGACTCACATTTCAATAAAACGTGTCTATGAAGCCAAAGACTATGTCTAATATTGAGTTCTATTGAGCTCCAGTTCTATAGGAGGTGTTCTGGAGATCTGACCTCATGACACCAACAGACAGATGTCCATAGGAGTTTGCTCCATTGGGTCTGTAGTATAGTATAGTATAGTATAGTATAGTATAGTATAGTATAGTATAGTATAGTATAGTATAGTATAGTATAGTATATTGTATGGTTCTAACCTAATGGCACCAACAGAAAGATGTCCGTAGGAGGAGCCACCATTGGGTCCACAGCGTGTGTTGACAAATGCCACCAGGGAGTTAGGAGAGGTCCTGATGACCGTGTGGAGGTCCATGCTTGCATCCGACAGAGGAGAGATGGACAGAGCACGCTTCTTACTCAGCTTCAGCATGGAGCGAGGCGTGGAGAACCGCAAGCCTAAAGGGAGAGAGAGGAGTAGGAGGGAGAGGGGGAGAGGTGAGGGGTTGGGGGGAGAGGGGAACAGGGAGGGGGGAGAGGTGAGGGGTTGGGGGGGAGAGGGGGAGAGGTGAGGGGTTGGGGGGAGAGGGGAGAGGGGAACAGGGATGGGGAGAGAGGGGGGGAGAGAGAGGGGGGGAGAGAGAGGGGGAGGGACGGGTAGCAGAGAGAGTGGATTGCAACAGAAAACATTTTTAAGCGTTTTGCAGCGGAAAACCAAATTTGCATTTCTCATTGGACAAGTCCAGGTAGTCCCTCCCTGTTTCAGTCCGTTTTCTTCCATTTGGTGCCTAATGAACACGACCCAGTTATTTTCTTACCGCCTCCCATATGGTCTGATCCGTGGCCGTGGGGGAAGCCATAGTGGGATGACATGAGGTTGTTCTGACAGTAGGGGGAGCTATTACCACCTGGACAAACAAAGAGAAAGAGAATAATCACATTATTACAGGCTTTAGGACAGGGCTGTCCAACCCTGCTCCTGGAGAGCTACCATCCTGGAGGTTTTCACTCCAACCCTGCTCCTGGAGAGCTACCATCCTGGAGGTTTTCACTCCAACCCTGCTCCTGAAGAGCTACCATCCTGGAGGTTTTCACTCCAACCCTGCTCCTGGAGAGCTACCATCCTGGAGGTTTTCACTCCAACCCTGCTCCTGGAGAGCTACCATCCTGGAGGTTTTCACTCCAACCCTGCTCCTGGAGAGCTACCATCCTGGAGGTTTTCACTCCAACCCTGCTCCTGGAGAGCTACCATCCTGGAGGTTTCCACTCACTCCAACCCTGCTCCTGGAGAGCTACCATCCTGGAGGTTTCCACTCCAACCCTGCTCCTGGAGAGCTACCATCCTGGAGGTTTTCACTCCAACCCTGCTCCTGGAGAGCTACCATCCTGGAGGTTTCCACTCACTCCAACCCTCATCTAGCGCGCCTGATTCTAAGAATTAGCTGCTTGAAAAAATTATCAGGATGGTTACAACTGGGGTTGGAGTGAAAATCTACAGGAGGGTAGCTCTCCAGGATCAGGGTTGGACAGCCCTGCTTTAGGACATGGCCAATCTGACTGCTTAAGGGACATGGCCAATCTGACTGCTTAATGGACATGGCCATTCTGACTGCTTAAGGGAAATGGCCATTCTGACTGCTTTAAGGGCAGGAGTATCATGGAGATCGTTCATGGATAGGGTTCTTCTGGCTCTTTCTCATTGAATCTTTCCTTTATTCCTTGCATCCTCTCTCTTCGCCTCCTTCTCAAAACGAGAAAATGGTCTGAGGGGAGGGGCCTTGGACCTTCTCCTTCAATATGGATGAGAAGATGGCTACGATAAGGGAGGAATGGAGGAAAGACTAATTGAGATAGAGCCTCTGTCTTTGGTTATAATGAGGTTGAGGTCACGAAGTTAGTCACATGATTAGGGTTGAAAAGGGAAGGCATATTACTGTAAACTTTCATGGTTTACTAGTAAACTACCAGAATGTTAGTATATTTTAAGGATTTTATTTAGTCTATCAAAAGACATCTAGTGGCCCTTTTGGGTACTTCAGATTATCACTGGTGTCTGTAATTATCTCTGGCCCTTTGTGTGGCCTTATCAGATGTAAAATATATGAAATCATTAAATAAGAATAGAATGACAAAGGTTTAAACATTATCTTAAATATAAACCATAATTTTAGTGAATACCATTGGCATTTAATATGAGGGTTTTAGCATGAAATATCCTTTATTCGTTTTTAAAATAATTTGTAATTTTTTTTACTATGTCAATATGTATTTGTTGTCAATGTTTTTGCATCAAACTGGTGGCAGTTGTGAAAAAGGTCAATAGTTGGACGAATTGTAAGTAATTGAAAATATTGCCATTGTTGATCAGATGTTTTTTCATCTACTAGAAAGTCATGGACACAGATATAATAAATTAATACTATATATGGATAAATTTTTTAGTTATTCAAGTATAAATGACCAAAGTTGCCATAGATTTACTGTTAATTACCAAAATGACTGAAGATTTTGGTAACTTTGGTAAATTACTGGTAGCTTTGCAACCATACAAATAATAAAGGACGGGCTCACCATTGGAGGACTGATTCATGCTGCAGTGTCCCATCATGCTGTGCAGTGGGGGGGCCAGAGGGGGTCGCATGTACTGGTCCATGGGGTTGACCCCAGAGTTAGTGTTGGTCCTGGGGTTAAGAGTCATGGGGTTAGGGGCCATAGGGTTGTACATGTTCCTGCAGTCCAGAGGCTGGCCGTTGTGGAGTTGAGTGCGGAGCGATGACACATCACTGTAGGTTGACCTTCCTGATGGAGCAAGGCTAGACATACAGACATACATACAGTATACAGACACACATAGACATACAGAGACATACAGAGACATACGGAGACACACAGAGACACACAGAGAGACACATAGACATACAGAGACATACAGAGACATACAGAGACATACGGAGACACACAGAGACACAGAGAGACACAGACATTCAGAGACATACAGAGACATACAGAGACACACAGAGACATGCAGAGAGTCAAACGGAGACACACAGTGACATACAGAGAAACACAGAGACACAGAGAGACATACAGAGAGACACAGACACACAGAGACACACAGAGAGACACATTGACATAAAGAGACACACAGAGACATACAGAGAGATACACAGATACACACAGAGACATACAGAGAGACACACAGACACAGAGACATACAGAGACACACAGAGACATACAGAGACAAAAAGAGACACACAGAGACACACAGAGACATACAGAGACACACAGAGAGATAAAGATATCAGGACCTCACAGTACAGTAACACAACCAACTACGAGAGAGGGAGAGGGATAGAGAGAGAGAGAGTTAGAGGGATAGAGAGTGAAGTAGAGAGAGATGGAAAGACAGAAAGGGAGAGAGAGGTTACCCTGCAGTCAGTCAGAAAGAGAGGGAGAGAGAGAGAGAGAGAGAGAGAGGGAGAGAGGGAGAGAGAGAGAGAGAGAGAGAGAGAGAGAGAGAGAGAGAGAGAGAGAGAGAGAGAGAGAGAGAGAGAGAGAGAGGCATTAGGATCTGTCTAAAAACACTTGAATCAGTTATAGAACCCATTGCCATCTCTCCGCTTTGTTTGTCCCTGCATGCAGAATTCTGCAAAAATATCCTCCATGTACAATGTAAAACACCAAATAATGCATGCAGAGCAGAATTAGGCCGATACCTGCTAATGATCAAAATCCAGAAAAGAGCCGTTAAATTCCACCTAAAAGGAAGTGATTCCCAAACCTTCCATAACAAAGCCATCACCTACAGAGAGATGAACCTGGAGAAGAGTCCCCTAAGCAAGCTGGTCCTGGTGCTTTGTTCACAAACAGACCCCACAGAGCCCCAGGACAGCAACACAATTAGACCCAACCATATCATGAGAAAACAAAAAGAGAATTACTTGACACATTGTAAAGAATTAACAAAAAAACTGAGCAAACTAGAATGCTATTTGGCCCTAAACAGAGAGTACACAGTGGTAGAATACCTGACCACTGTGACTGACCCAAACTTAAGGAAAGCTTTGACTATGTACAGACTCAGTGAGCATAGCCTTGCTATTGAGAAAGGTCGCCGTAGGCAGACCTGGCTCTCAAGAGAAGACAGGCTATGTCCTGCCAAATGTATGGCCGTATTAGAGACACATTTTTCCCTCAGATTACACAGATCCACAAAGAATTCGAAAACAAACCCAATTTTGATAAACTCCCATATCTACTGGGTGAAATACCACAATGTGCCATCAAGAAAAGGGTAACCAGTGAAGAACAAACACCATTGTAAATACAACCCATATTTATGTTTATTTATTTTCCAGAGGAAAAAAGTATGATCTTTGTCCCCATGTGCAATTGCAAACCGTAGTCTGGCTTTTTGGAGCAGTGGCTTCTTCCTTGCTGAGCGGCCTTTCAGGTTATGTCAATATAGGACTCGTTTTACTGTGGATATAGATACTTTTGTACCTGTTTCCTCCAGCATCTTCACAAGGTCCTTTGCTGTTGTTCTGGGATTGATTAGCACTTTTCGCACCAAAGTACGTTAATCTCTAGGAGACAGAATGCGTCTCCTTCCTGAGTGGTATGACGGCTGTGTGGTCTATGACGGCTGTGTGGTACTATTGTTTGTACAGATGAACGTGGTACCAAACACCAGGTGTTTGGAAATTGCTCCCAAGGATGAACCTAACTTGTGGAGGTCTACCATTTTTTTTCGGAGGTCTTGGCTGATTTCATTAGATTTTCCCATGATGCCGAGCAAAGAAGCACTGAGTTTGAAGGTAGGCCTTGAAATACATCCACAGGTACACCTCCAATTGACATTAAGGCCATGACATAATTTTCTGGAATTTTCCAAGCTGTTTAAAGGCACAGTCAACTTAGTGTATGTAAACGTCTGACCCACTGGAATTGTGATATAGTGAATTATAAGTGAAATAATCTGTCTGTAAACAATTGTTGGAAGAATTACTTGTGTCATGCACAAAATAGATGTCCTAACCGACTTGCCAAAACTATAGTTTGTTAACATGAAAACTGTGGAGTGGTTGAAAAATTTGTTTTAATGACTTCAACCTAAGTGTATGTAAACTTCCGACTTCAACTGTATATATACATAATATGACATTTGAAATGTCTTTATTCTTTTGGAACTTCTGAGTGTAATGTTTACTGTTAATGGTTATTGTTTACTATCTACTTCACTTGCTTCGGCAATGTTAACATATGTTTCCCATGCCAATAAAGCCCTTAAATTGAATTGTGAGGGAGAGGGAGAGGGAGAGGGAGAGAGAGGGAGAGAGAGAGAGAGGGAGAAAGAAACAGAGGAAGGAAGAACTGACACATAGCTGAATACTACTACGTTGTAAAAACTACTTCTGAACAAGCATGGTAAACAGCATGTTGGTTACCTATCCAGCACAGGGGTTCAACACTTCTGAGCTGTGATATTTCACATTTTCCACCAGGTGGCGTTGTATTCTAATTCAGGGCAATGTTGTTATAGAGACAAAGCTACTGACAGTTTTTATACTTCTACACTGAACAGACCAGGGAAGCCTGGCTGGAACGTTCCAATGTTCTGAACAGACCAGGGAAGCCCGGCTGGAACGTTCCAATGTTCTGAACAGACCAGGGAAGCCTGGCTGGAAAGTTCCAATGTTTCAAGTGGCGCAGTGGTCTAAGACACTGCATCTCAGTGCTAGAAGCATCACTACAGACAACCTGGTTTAAATCTGGATAGGGTGGTGTACAATTGGCCCAGGTTTGGCTGGTGTAGGCTGTCATTGTAAATAAGAATTTGTTCTTAACTGACTTGCCTAGTTAAATGAAGGTAAAATAAAAACAGACCAGGGAAGCCTGGCTGGAACCCAATGTTCTCATACATTTAAATATGTTCTTTACTCGCTCGCTCTCTCTCCTGTAGAGTAGACTTCATTTATCCTGTCCTACCTGGTTAAATAAAGGTGAAATAAATAAAGAAAATAAATATCCCTGTACCTTCGAAGTCACCCTTTCAGCTCTCTAATTTTTTCACCACAACGTGTATTCCTTCACACAGGAGCTTAGGCAGCTCCTCTCTGTCTAATCTACTATGGCGGGTTTCCCCCTCCGTCTCTCACTGCCTCCCGCTTTCTCTCTCTCTCCCTTTCTCACTCCTTTCTCTCTCCATCTCTCTTACTTCTCTCTAATCTGGTAGAAGTAAATTAAGCTTTAATTTCACTCTCTCTTTCTACTTCCTTCAGTTCTTTCTCCTATCTTTCTCTCACTTTCTCACTCTCCCTCTCTCACCCCTCCTCTCTCTCTCTCTCTCTCTCTCTCTCTCTCTCTCTCTCTCTCTCTCTCCCCTTTCCCATCCCCTGCCCCTCCTATCTCTCTGCCTATCTCTCTCCCATCTCTCACTCTCTCTCCCTCCCTCTATTCTTTCACGTTTCACCAACTGTTACTCTCTCACTCTATCTCCCTCTTTCTCCTTCTCCCTCTCTCAACCCTCCTCTCTCTCTCTCTCTCCCTCTCTCACCCCTCCTCTCTCTCTCTCTCTCTCTCTCTCTCCCTCCCTCTAGCAGGGTAACCTGAGCAGGGTACGGGCGGGCGGTAGGGCAGGCAGTCATGCAGAGCTCAGCCGGGCCTTGCTGGCCTGTAATTAGCAGCTGTCAGAGAGAGAGAGCGAGAGAGAGAGGCTGCCTCGCCCGCTCACCTCGCAACCTGGGTGGTATTGGGGGAGTGGAGGGGGATGGAGGGGGAGGAAGGGGGAGGAGAGAGGGAGGGAGTGGGAGGAGAGAGGGGCTGAGCTCAGCTAACTCTCTCCACAACAATTGCACCAGGACCTGGCCTTTTAAGCTTTTAGCTACTCTGAAAATTATGCCTGTCTGTGAGTAGAATAAATACATTTTAGCCTTTGGACTAGACAAGGAGACACAAACACAATTAGCACTTTTAGAATTTAGAATTAGAACCACCATTAGGAGACACAAACACAATTAGCACTTTTAGAATTTAGAATTAGAACCACCATTAGGAGACACAAACACAATAAGAACTTTTAGAATTTAGAATCAGAACCACCGTAAGGAAAACCAATACGAAACACAATGACAGAAACCACAATAATGGAACTTTTAGGAGACAGAACCCCAATAAGAACTTAGTACTTAGAGATGAACTGTTAGGAGGCAGAACCACAATAAGAACGTAGTACTTAGAATTAGATCTGTTAGGAGACAGAACCCTAATACAAACTTAGTACCTAGAATTAGAACGGTTACGAGACAGAACCCCAGTAAGAATTAGAATTAGATCCCAGGAGGTTGGTGGCACCTTAATGTGGGAGGACGGGCTCGTGGTAATGGCTGGAGCGGAATTAGTGGAATGGTATCAAATACATTGAACAAGTGGTTTCCATTTGCTCTGTTCCAGCCATTATTTTAAGCCCGTCCTCCCCTTAGCAGCCTACACTGAATTAGATGCACCATTCAGAATCAAGTACCGTCTAAAGCCTTGGAGAGGCCCGCACACACACACACACACACACACACACACACACACACACACACACACACACACACACACACACACACACACACACACACACACACACACACAAACACACACACACACACCCGCACACACACACGACACACACGCACACACGACACACATACAACCAGTACTTTTCATTCACACCCCACCCTGTCACACACACTCTTTTTGTAGACACATGCTGAATCTCAAACCCATTTGTGTTGTGTGTACACGAGGGACAGTGTGTGTGTACACGAGGGACAGTGTGTGTGTACACGAGGGACAGTGTGTGTGTACACGAGGGACAGTGTGTGTGTACACGAGGGACAGTGTGTGTGTACACGAGGGACAGTGTGTGTGTACACGAGGGACAGTGTGTGTGTACACGAGGGACAGTGTGTGTGTACACGAGGGACAGTGTGTGTGTACACGAGGGACAGTGTGTGTGTACACGAGGGACAGTGTGTGTGTACACGAGGGACAGTGTGTGTGTACACGAGGGACAGTGTGTGTGTACACGAGGGACAGTGTGTGTGTACACGAGGGACAGTGTGTGTGTGTACACGAGGGACAGTGTGTATGTACAGGAGGGACAGTGTGTGTGTACACGAGGGACAGTGTGTGTGTACACGAGGGACAGTGTGTGTGTACACGAGGGACAGTGTGTCTAAATAAGACTATTCTGATGCCACCCAAAGTGACTGGGGTGGGGTCATTGGGTCATGGGGTCATGGGGTCATGGAGTCATGTGATCCTGCTGTTGATATGCCTGGACAGGGTCCGAGAGATTAGCCTGGCTTCAAAGACACAATGTGATTTACTGCAGTAAGCTCTACACACTGTCTGTCTGTCTGTCTGTCTGCCTGTCTGTCTGTCTGTCTGTCTGTCTGTCTGTCTGTCTGTCTGTCTGTCTGTCTGTCTGTCTGTCTGTCTGTCTGTCTGTCTGTCTGTCTGTCCCCAAACTGAAGACACAGGCCAAAAAATACATGCTGCAATATACACTGCCAATGCTATGTGTCTGACCAGAAACAAGAGATCAACAGGTACTGGAGACACTATTAAGAGTAAATGTGTGTTTCACACCTTTCAGAGAGAGAAAGGAAATGAGTGTGTGTGTGTGTCTGTGTGTGTGTCTGTGTCTGTGTGCATTTAGAGAACACCTGCTCATTACAAGTGCCCACATCACTCCAGGTACTATTAGTTACATCCTGCTGTAGACTCTGGCAGGCACTTAGAACAGCAATTAGTACAACATACACTATATATACAGCAGTATGTGGACACACCTTCAAATTAGTGGATTCGGCTATTTCAGCCACACCCGTTGCTGACAGGTGTATAAAATCAAGCACACAGCCATGCAATCTCTATAGTCAAACATTGACAGTAGAATGGCCTTATTGAAGAGCTCAGTGACTTTCAACTTGGCGCCATCATAGGATGCCACCTTTCCAACAAGTAAGTTCATAAAATGTATGCCCTGGTCAACAGTCGCAAAGTGGTAGGCCACGCAAGGTCTCAGAATGGGACCGCCGCGTGCTGAAGAACGTAGCGCGTAAAAATGGAGCTCCAAACTGCGTCTGGAAGCAACGTCAGCACAAGAACTGTTCGTCGGGAGCTTCATGAAATGGGTTTTCAGGGCCGAACAGCACACAAGCCTAAGATCAACATGCACAATGCCAAGTGTCAGCTGGAGTGGTGTAAAGCTCGCCGCCATTGGACTCTGGAGCGGTGAAAACACGTTCTCTGGAGTGATGAATCACGCTTCAATATCTGGCAGTCCGACGGACAAATCTGGGTTTGGCAGATGCCAGGAGAACGCTACCTGTCCCAATACATAGTGCCAACTGTAAAGTTTGGTGGAGGAGGAATAATAGTCTGGGGCTGTTTTTCATGGTATGGGCTAGGCCCCTTAGTTCCAGTGAAGGGAAAGGCCCTTTCCTGTTTCAGCATGAAAATGTCCCCGTGCACAAAGCGAGGTCCATACAGAAATGTTTTTTCAAGATCGGTGTGGAAAAACTTGACTTGCCTGCACAGAGCCCCGACCTGAACCCCATCGAACACCTTTGGGATGAATTGGAGTCCCCACAGCAATGTTCCAACAGCTAGTGGAAAGCCTTCCCAGAAGAGTAGAGGTTGTTATAGCAGCAAAGGGGTACCAACTCCATATTGATGCCCATGATTTTGGAATGACACTTGACAAGCAAGTGTCCACATACTTTTGGTTATGTAGTGAATCACTGTACATCACTTTGCACACACAGAGAGAGGACACCAAACACAGGAAACCCAACAGAGAACCTGAATCCTCCATCACAAGAGAGACTGGTCCACATTCTGTCATTCCTCCTACCAGTTACATTCTATGATTCTAGCATTCCACCAGATAGCAGAAGTAGAGCCGAAGTCATAGGCATAGATAGATGTTTTAGGTATTCTGTCATAGAAGTGTTCAGCCTACTGTACGGTACAGATCAGGCCACACAGGCTGACAAAACCAACATCACGTCATAGAGTGCCGGTGTAATTGAGCACATTATTACTCCCCTTTGCCTCCCCCAACTCCCCCTCTGACTTCCCGCTGGTTCCCCTGGGCACTGACATACAGCCTTCCACCTGTCAGTGGCGTGAGAATCCACAGGCTGCATGTCAAGTGTGTGTGTGTGACAGTGTGTAAGCCCTTTGGCAGGTGTGTGTGAGACAGTCAGTGTTTAGACCAGACAGTGTGTGTATTACAGGGTGGGGGGTAAATGAAATGGTTGTGTATTACAGGGTGGGGGGTAAATGAAATGGTTGTGTGTATTGATATTTATAGTGTGTGTGCGCGTGTGTGTGTGTGTACATAAGGGAGTTAATATCTATAGTGTGTGTGCGCGCGGCGTGTGTGGGTGTATGTGTGCGTGCATGCGTATTCTTCTGGAGAGAGAGAGGGAATGGTATGTCTGTGTGTGACGCTTAGACAGGTGAAGTGGGATCCTGTGCTCTCCTCTATTTAAGGCCCATATTTAGACAGGTGAAGTGGGATCCTGTGCTCTCCTCTATTTAAGGCCAATATTTAGACAGGTGAAGTGGGATCCTGTGCTCTCCTCTATTTAAGGCCAATATTTAGACAGGTGAAGTGGGATCCTGTGCTCTCCTCTATTTAAGGCCCATATTTAGACAGGTGTAGTGGGATCCTGTGCTCTCCTCTATTTAAGGCCCATATTTAGACAGGTGAAGTGGGATCCTGTGCTCTCCTCTATTTAAGGCCCATATTTAGTCAGGTGTAGTGGGATCCTGTGCTCTCCTCTATTTAAGGCCAATATTTTGTGAGAAACACTAAGCTGCAGCTACAGCAACCACTGTTATTTTGTGGTGGGGGGTTGAAAGGGATGGGGCTGGTTGTGTATTAAAAACTCAGTTCCATAAATCAAACTGCTAACCAAACAAGTCTCTCTCCTCTGTGGGTACAGGAGCTTGGCAGTGAAGGCAGACCTGGGTGTTCTGCCAGTATCCCGAACCCAACCAACCACCAACCTGTCTGGAACCACCAGGCCTAGCCCCTCCGGGATCCAAGCTCCCAGCTCCAAGTTCTCAGCCCTCAGTCCTCTAACCAAACCACCACAGAAAGAACTGTCAGCCCCTTGGTTTATTCTACACCTCCTGCCTGTATCTACTCCACCACAAAACCAGACCCTGTACCACACACACTCTCCTCATCACAGACAGCTGCCACAGGGGCACATTAAAACAGATCAGGGGAAACAATCATATTTAAATGATTACAACTTAATTATTATTATGCAAAGGAAATGATATTATTATAAGGGATTTGTATGGAGAATCACAAAATAAATATAATTATTGTGTATTTAAATACTAATTCAGCATATAAATATGAAAAACTAACACAGCATATACATCTTAAATATTAATACAGCATATAAATATAAAATACGAATACAGAATATAAATACAAAATACTTACAGCATATAAGTATTAAATACAGCATATAAAATACTAATACAGCATATAAATATAAAACACAAACACAGCATATAAATATAAAATACTAATAATGCATGTAAATATAAAATACTAATACAGCATATAAATATAAAACACAAACACAGCATATAAATATAAAATACTAATAATGCATGTAAATATAAAATACTAATACAGCATATAAATATTAAATACTAATACAGCATATACATATTAAATACATTATATAAATATTAAATACAGCATATACATATTGAATACTAATACAGCATATACATATTAAATACTAACAGCATATACATATGAAATACTAATACAGCCTATGAATCTGAAACACTAACACAGCATATAAATATGAAATGCTAATACAGCATATAAATATAAAATACTAATACAGCATATAAATATAAAATACATCACCTAAATATAAAATACTAATACAGCATATAAAAATAAAATACTAATACAGCATATAAATATACAATACTAATACAGCATATAAATATTAAATACTAATACAGCATATAAATATTAAATACAGCATATACATATTAAATACAGCATATACATATTAAATACTAATACAGCATATACATATTAAATACTAACAGCATATACATATTAAATACTAATACAGCATATAAATATAATTCCAAATTTTCTTTAAGTAAATCATGTCATGGTGTTTGTGTGTGTGTGTGTGTGTGTGTGTGTGTGTGTGTGTGTGTGTGTGTGTGTGTGTGTTTGTGTGTGTGCATGTGACTGTGTGTGTGTCCTATATATTCCCATAGCAGCTCCTCCTTGTTAAATGTCCCCAGAGAGGACAGAGCGCAGGCTAGCAGCATAGCCTAGCTTCCTCAGGTCAGTGATTTCGCCTCTTCACAAAGAACAACCCAGATAAAACTAAACTAGCTCTCACACTCACACACCCGTAAAAGGGGGCATTTATGACTAGTCCCATGTTAAAACTGCCTTCTACCCATTCCTCTGTCTCATTCAGGGCCAATGTTCCTCCTAGAATGAAGGGGATTATTAAGTTAATCTCTTTCAATCCTATTTGGGAGAAATGTGAGGTGAATTTAATCTTATTTTTAGGGTTGTAAAATAAAATACATTGACAAGATGTACATTTGCGATCCCACATGAAAGTGATGAAAACACTTATTTCCGAAGTGGTCAAAGTGATAACGAAGTGATCTATAAGTATCTATCGGCACAGACATAAAACTAAAGCACATCTTTGGAACAGGACATAAACAATCATCTGGAAGTATTTTGTTCCCCCTCCCTCCTCTCTCTCTCTCTCTCTCTCTCTCTCTCTCTCTGTGTGTGTGTGTCACACACTCTCTCTCTCTCCCTTTCCCCCACCCACCCTCTCTCTTGCTTTCTCCCTCCCTCCTTCTCATTCAGCCCCCCCCCCCTCATTGTTCCCCATCCCCACTCTCTCTCCCTGTTCCCCAGCGACCTCTCTCTTCTGCCCTCCCCCTCCCTCCCTCCATCACTCCCTCTCTGGGCTGAGGCTGAGCAGCAGGCAAGGTGGGTGTTCTCAGGCTGTTATGACTTGGAAGACGATAATGGCAGCTAGTGTAGCCAGCCGTTCCTGATGTGGCGGAGCTTGTGGGGGATTCTGTTGTGTTAAGGCAAGAGAGAGAAGGAAAGGAGGGGGGGAGGGAATGATGCAGGAAGCGAGAGAGAGAGAAAGAGAGAGAGATAGACAGAGAAAGAGAGAGAGAGAGAGAGAGAGAGAGAGAGAGGGAGAGAGGGACAGAGCGAGCGAGCGAGACAGAGAGAGAGAGACAGAGAGAGAGAGAAAGAGAGAGGGAAGGGAGAGGAAAAGAGGGAGGGAGAGGGGTAAGGAGGGAGAAATAGAGAGGACTTGGAGCCGTAGCCAACCATAGCAAGATTCTCCTTCTCTCTTCCCTCCTCTCTCTCTCTCTTTCTCTCTCTCTCTCTCTCTCTCTCTCTCTCCTTCTCTCTCAATCCCTGACTTTTTCAATCCTGTTGTTTTCCTTCAGTGGTAAACTTTGTTTATAAAAATCTGCCTTGTTTTTGTAACCCCCAACTCATACCTTCCTCCTCCCCCCTCTCCCTTCTGGCCACTCCCTTTCTGAATTCCTGTCAGCTGGTGTAATGGGGCCAATCAGTGTCCATCTACACGACTAAAGGCATCACTGTACAGTACTGTATAATTCCACCAAACTACTTTATACCACCAAACTACACTATACTGGACAAAATTATAAAGGTTTTGTGAAAGGATTTCTTGTAAGCTAGTTTAAACCCATAGACACTGTACACCATACAGTGTATGTACTAACCCTGCTGCATCAGCCCCACACAACACACACAGTTAACAATTTACTGGTGAAAAAAATAATAATCCAAGAGGAAGTATTGTAGCTTGTCAATGTGATGCTATATACAGGAAGTACCAGTACCAGATCAATGTGCAGATATATACAGGAAGTACCAGTACCTGATCAATGTGTAGCTATATACAGGAAGTACCAGTACCAGATCAATGTGCAGATATATACAGGAAGTACCAATACCAGATCAATGTGCTGCTATATACAGGAAGTACCAGTACCAGATCAATGTGCTGCTATATACAGGAAGTACCAGTACAATATCAATGTGCAGATATATACAGGAAGTACCAATACCAGATCAATGTGCTGCTATATACAGGAAGTACCAGTACCAGATCAATGTGTAGCTATATACAGGGAGAACCAGTACCAGATCAATGTGCTGCTATATACAGGGAGTACCAGTACCAGATCAATGTGCTGATATATACAGGGAGTACCAGGGGGAGGGAGGGAGGGAGATAGGGAGCAGATGAGAGGAGTGTGTGTAGTAGTAAGTAGACTGATTCACAGCTGTGAACCAGCTGCAGCTCTCTCAGAGGGAACAGCACCAACCTCTAAACAACATCAAAAAAGAAAAGGACTTTGTCATCGCAAATCCCCCCAAAAGCCCTCCTCCTCCTCCTCCTCCTCCTCCTCCTCCTCCTCCTCCTCCTCCTCCTCCTCCTACACTAGCCCTCTTCTCTCTTTCACTGTTCTCTTTCTCACTCTTTCTCAGTTGTTCTTATCATACCCAGGTCAGTGCTGTCACTGAGGTGTGGTACAATACTCACACACACACTCTCACACACACACTCACACACACACACTCTCACACACACACACACACTCTCACACACACACACACACACACACACACACACACACACACACACACACACACACACACACACACACACACACACACACACACACACACACACACACACACACACACACACACACACACACACACACACTGGCAGCAGTAGAGAAACCAAACCAAATAATAATGTGTTCAGTTTGTATTATATATAATAATTCACAGTGATTACAAGATAAATAATAATCATAGCGGTTGGTCCTGGGTGGCCAGAGCTGAGTAGTGGAGGCTGGAGCCAGGAGGGGTATTTTTAGTCTGCCAGTTTCCACTTTTATACCTAGAGCCCAGAGTAGAGTAGGCTACAACTAGATAATATTAGGCAGCTGTTAGAAACCTCTGGACGAAAGACAGGGATTCTAGGTGTGTGGGGATGGACAGTTTACACCGCAAAAATACACACCCTGTGCGTGTGTTTGTGTGTGTGTGTGTGTGTGTGTGTGTGTGTGTGTGTGTGTGTGTGTGTGTGTGTGTGTGTGTGTGTGTGTGTGTGTGTGTGTGGAGGGCAGACTTTGGGAGAAACCCCAGCAGACCCAGACCTTTGGTTTACTGTGGCAGCGTGACATCATGACAGCATGGCAGACATGAGAGACTTCCTGATATCTCAGACAGACAGATACCTGGCAGATGGACGGCCAGACAGTCAGACAGACGGACAGACAGATATCCCAGACAGATGGACTGACAGACGGATAGACAGGCCCCTTACTGCCGCTCATGTAAAGACATTGCCTAATTGTCCTAGTTATAACTATTACAAAACAAATCAGTAGAATTAGTAGGCCTATTACAAAACAAATCAGTAGAATTAGTAGGCCTATTACAAAACAAATCAGTAGAATTAGTAGGCCTATTACAAAACAAATCAGTAGAATTAGTAGGCCTATTACAAAACAAATCAGTAGAATTAGTAGGCCTATTACAACACAAATCAGTAGAATTAGTAGGCCTATTACAAAACAAATCAGTAGAATTAGTAGGCCTATTACAAAACAAATCAGTAGAATTAGTAGGCCTATTACAACACAAATCTGTCAAGGAAATGGGGACTCCTTAATATTGCACGTAAATCAACCTAACAGCAGTGTCTAGGGTGATCAGGTAACATTAAATCAACCTAACAGCAGTGTCTAGGGTGATCAGGTAACATTAAATCAACCTAACAGCAGTGTCTAGGGTGATCAGGTAACATTAAATCAACCTAACAGCAGTGTCTAGGGTGATCAGGTAACATTAAATCAACCTAACAGCAGTGTCTAGGGTGATCAGGTAACATTAAATCAACCTAACAGCAGTGTCTAGGGTAATCAGGTAACATTAAATCAACCTAACAGCAGTGTCTAGGGTGATCAGGTAACATTAAATCAACCTAACAGCAGTGTCTAGGGTGATCAGGTAACATTAAATCAACCTAACAGCAGTTTCTAGGGTGATCAGGTAACACACTCTCCTTTTACTAAACCTCTTTCATTAACTTAAACAAACCTCAAGAACATACCAACACACAGACGTACAGCTCCTCACACACATGTGCATGAGTCACAGTTAGCACGCCTCCCTCCTCATCACAATGTGTGGTCCCTCAGATCATAACTAATATAGCACAGCCATTTAATATCCAGATGTTAGAGAGAGAGCAAGCTGTATTATATTGTAATTGGCTAGATGCTCACTGAGCTGATGTTTGGGGCTTTGGCAGCTCGTGTCTCAAATGTCTTGGCCTCTGGACTCTAGCAGGGCTTGTTTGTGTGTGTACTATTAGGGTATGCCTAGGCAGCAGGGTGGGAAGCATCCATTATGAGGGAATGTAGAACAACACTGCTGAGGGATCATTACATGTCACACACTTATCCAGAGCGACTTACAGTAGTGATTGCAAACATTTTCATACTTGTACATTTTCATACATGGGAAACAAACCCACAACCCTGGCGTTGCAAGCACCATGCTCTACCAACTGAGCTACACAGCACCACACCATAGTATAGGCCTCAACCCCACACACACCACCCCATAGTATAGGCCTCAACACCACACACCACCCATAGTATAGGCCTCAACACCACACACCACCCATAGTATAGGCCTGACTCAACTCCACATCACACAGGCCACACAGCCTGACGAAATACTGCTGACTGCATTGCCTTGCCCAGCCTGTATACTTTACAAAGTGGTCTTTGCCAGACGATGAGTCACGGCAAAACGCAATGTCACAATGTCCTGCAGTGTTATTCCATATTTCCGACTCATTTCGAACTACACAAACTACAATCTAATGTGTTTTAGATTTGTCTTAGCTTAGGGGCTAGGGATCGGTTTGGAGTTGGCTTTTGAGTATCATCTGAATGTTTACCCTCCCTGACCCTCTCTCCTCAGAGGGACACCTGTAGCCAGTGTCGTGAAACAGTGTGGCAGATCTCCTCTCAGTTACTGAGCCCAGCCACACTCTCTACACAGAACCACTGTTCTTGCTGAGCTCCTACAACCCAGACATGTCTCCTTTCACACGGGATAGATAGATTGATAGATAGATAGATAGATAGATAGATAGATAGATAGATAGATAGATAGATAGATAGATAGATAGATAGATAGATAGATAGATAGATAGATAGATAGATAGATAGATAGATAGATAGATAGATAGATAGATAGATAGATAGATAGATAGATAGATAGATAGATAGATAGATAGAATGCACTTCATAATTTATCTCCTTATAGAATCATAGCCATAGGAAAGGTGCTGGTGGTGCTCCAGAGTAGTGGCAGGCAGGCTCAGGGTCGGGGCCGGCAGATTTCGGTAATCCAGAGTAGTGGGACAAAGGTAGAAAACTGCAGGAAGGCTCAGAGTCGGGGCAGGAAGGCTCAGAGTCGGGGCAGGAAGGCTCAGAGTCGGGGCAGGAAGGCTGGTAGGCGGTTTCCCCCTGGCATCCGCCAAACCCAGATTTGTCAGATGGACTGCCAGATGGTGAAGTGTGATTCATCACTCCAGAGAACGCGTTTCCACTGCTCCAGAGTCCAATGGCGGCGAGCTTTACACCACTCCAGCCGACGCTTGGCATTGCACATGGTGATCTTAAGCTTGTGTGCCTAAAAAACCCATTTCATGAAGCTCCCGATAAAAACAGTTGTGCTGACGTTGCTTCCAGAGGCAGTTTGGAACCCGCCGCTGCTAAATGAATATAGGGGAAACACTGAACTACATTCCACATGTAACTACAGTAACTATACTGTATCTACATTCCACATGTAACTACAGTAACTATACTGTATCTACATTCCACACAGTAACTATACTGTATCTACATTCCACATGTAACTACAGTAACTATACTGTATCTACATTCCACATGTAACTACAGTAACTCCACTGTAACTTCATTCCACGCAGTAACTACATTCCACACCGTAATGCTGATTGGCTGGCCGTGATCAGGAGTCCCATAGGGCGGCGCACAATTGGACCAAGGGTTTGGCCGGGGGATGCTTTACTTGGCTCATTGCGCTCTAGCGACTCCTTGTGGCGGGCCAGGCACTTGCAGGCTGACCTCGGTCATCAGGTGAACGGTGTTTCCTCCGACACATTGGTGCGTCTGGCTTCCGGGTTAAGCGGGCGGATGTTAAGAAGCGCGGTTTGGCGGGTCATGTTTCGGAAGAAGACGCATGACTCGACCTTCGACCTCCTAAGCCCGTTGGGGAGTGTAAGCGGTGAGACGAGATCGAATACTGGGGAGAAAAAGTGGGTCAAATACAAAAACAAATCTACAGTGCCTTCAGAAAGTATTCATTCACTTTGCCTTTTTCTACAGTCAATTTGATATTGATTTAATTGCCATTTCGTGTCCCTGATCTACACATAATACCCCATAATGTCAAAGTGGAATTATGTTGAATGTTCCTGAATATGGCTGTGTAGCACTGATCAACAACCAACTTGACAGAGCTTGAAGAATTCTTTTAAGAATAATGGGCAAATATTGTACAATCCAGGTGTGCAAAGCTCTAGGTGTGCAAATACTTACCCAAAAAAGACTCACAGCTGTAATCGATGCCAAAGGTGATTGTAACATATATTGACTCAGGGGGTATATATTGACTCAGGGGGTATACGTATGTTGAACACTTTGACATTGCAAGTATTTTGTGTAAATCATTGACAAAAAAATGTACAATTAAAATCCATTGTAATCCCACTTTGTAACACAACAACATGTGGAAAAAGTCAAGGGCTGTGAATACTCTCTGAAGGCACTGTAGACATGATCTCCCTTTGCTTTTAGACTAACATTTAGTTTACAACAGCTGAGATTTGTATGAACCTTGCTGTCAAGTCTCTCTGACATTTGCAACATTGTTTCAATACTGAAATGCGATCTTCAGTGTCCCATAGCATAGATAATGAACGTGTCAGGACGAGGCAAACAGCTTTCACCAGCAAGTCGAAATCAGAAATCAGCATGTTTATTTTATAGATACACACAACGAAATGTAAATAGAAAACACTAAATGAAATGCTAGTTAGCAGTTGTCACGTCTTCTCCCTGCTCCTACCCTCCGGCGTGTGACGTCGCGGGAATACTAACCACTGGTCCTGGGATTCATCATTACGCACACCGGCAAATCATTATGATTCACACCTGGACTCAATTACCTTCATCATTTCCTCCCCTTTATATGTCACTCTCTTATGTTCACTCCTCAGTTTGTATTATTTCTGTGTGTAGCCACTATTGAATTGTCTCGTTTCTGGTTTGTTATTTCATTAAGCGTTTCACCTGCACCTGCTTGCCGACTCACAGCGTCCTCATTACAGCAGTCTTTCCAGCTTCAGTTTGAAGTGATTGTGTTAGCTGTGAAATTGGCTGCCTAGCAAGGTAGAAGAGCCTGCATAGCGACAAATGTTGTTTGGCATAGCAACGTGGCTGCCAATAAAACGAACGACAAGTTGGCTTGGCTAGCAACTTCAGCACTATATTCTTGTGGAAGGATGAAACATTGAGTTGCACCACCTTTTGCCCTCAGACTAACCTCAGTTCGTCGGGGGCATGGACTCTACAAGGTGTCGAAAGTGTTCCACAGGGAAGCTGGCCCATGTTGACTCCAATGCTTCCCACAGTTGTGTCAAGTTGGCTGGCAGTGGTGCTCTACTCCATCTCATCCCTCAGATGCTCAATTGGATTGAGATCTGGTGACTGGGCAGCCCACTGCAGTAAGATGAATTTACTGTCATGTTCGTGGAAGCATTCCTGGACAATCCTAGCCTTGTGGCATGGGACATTATCCTGCTGAAAAAATCTATTAGCAGATGGATACACTGCTGCCATGATGGGATGCACCTGATTGGCAATGATATTCAGATATCCTGTGGCTTTCAAACGTTGTTCCACTTTTAGCAAGGGGCCCAAAGTGTGCCATGAAAATACACCACACACCATCACACCACCACCACCAGCCTGCAATGTTGACACGCGGCACGATGGATACTCATGTGGTTTTCCCCATTCCCTAGTCCTACCACGAGTGTGAAACAACAGTAACTGGGATTCATCAGACCAGGCAATGTTTTTCCAGTTCTCCAATATCCAGTGTTTTCGTTCCTTAGCCCAATGCAACTGCAGTTTCTTGTTTTTTGCTGAAAGAAGTGGAACTGTATAAGGTTGTTGGCTGCCATACCACATACGGGTCAAGGTACAACGAGTTGTGCATTCTTTTATGGGACTTTGGGCACCAAGGCTGTACTGGACTGTCAGTTGACTAACTGTAGCCTGCATTGTCCTCTTTCATAATTTACCCGTTTTCGACCACTGGCCTGCCGTTGGCTGGATGTCCTTTGGGTGGTGGACCATTCTTGACACACACAGCAAACTGTTGAGCGTGAAAAACCCAGCAGCATTGCAGTTCAAACCAGTGCTCCTGGCACCTACTACCATACCTCGTTCAAAGGCACTCTGAATGGCAACCATACACAATCCATGTCTTAATTGTCTCAAGGATTAAATATCCTTCTTTAACCCGTCTCCTCCCCTTCATCTACACTGATTGAAGTGCATTTAACAAGTGACATCAATAAGGGATCTTAGCTTTCACCTGGTCAGTCTATGTCATGGAAAGAGCAGGTGTTCCTAATGTTTTGTCCAGTGTACACCGGTGCCAATATATCCTCCAAACCACGGCTTCATGAGCATTATCCCTTAATGTAGCGTTTTCAGAAGTAAACACAGAACAGATCCCATTCTAGTCGATATTCACATCTTAAGAAGGAATTCCCCTCGACCACACCCACAAATTTACAAAATAACAAGACATAGTGAAAGCTGCTGTGTTGTTTAATGTACATGTAACCAGGTCATAAATCTGCTGTGTTGTTTAATGTACATGTAACCAGGTCATAAATCTGCTGTGTTGTTCAATGTACATGTAACCAGGTCATAAATCTGCTGTGTTGTTTAATGTAACCAGGTCATGAAGCTGCTGTGTTGTTTAATGTAACCAGGTCATAAAGCTGCTGTGTTGTTTAATGTAACCAGGTCATGAAGCTGCTGTGTTGTTTAATGTAACCAGGTCATAAAGCTGCTGTGTTGTTTAATGTAACCAGGTCATAAAGCTGCTGTGTTGTTTAA
>CM042409.1:4414276-4431776 GCA_023634145.1 Thymallus thymallus
CTCCACTCCCTCTCTCCCTCTCTCTCTTCTCCCTCTCTTCCTCTCTCCCTCTCTGTCTCTCTTCCTATTTTCCTCTCTCCCTCTCCCCCCTCTTTCCCTCACCCCCCTCTCTCCCTCCCTTCTCCTCTCCCTCTCTTCTCCTCTTCCTCTCTACAGTTAGTTAGTGTTCATACGTGTTCATACATTTTTAGTACGTGTGGAGTCTGTGGCCAGAGCAGAGAGAGCAACTGCCAGGCAGGGGCACTTGAAGAGGGCCAAACATTTACCCCCAAGGACCCGGCTCATCAATAAAGGCAAAATCTACAGTGGTCCAAAGAGCCCGGGGGCTGCTGTGAGTGGTTTGTAGGGCCCTTGGGAAGTTTGTCTAGTAATCGAGTCAATTGTTGACCTCCTGTTCAGCACTGAAGGAACTTTAAGAAGAAGGGAAGGCTTGCAGAATAATAAATGTTCTCTCCCTCCCTCCCTCCCTCCCTCCCTCCCTCCCTCCCTCCCTCCCTCCCTCCCTCCCTCCCTCCCTCCCTCCCTCCCTCTCCTCTCCTCTCCTCCTCTATTCCGTTGTCTACGGAGGTAATTCTTTCGAGAGTCAAAGGGCTGTGATTTAGGGGGAGCTGTTCAGGGATCCGCAGAGTTACAAGGGAGGCTTACAATCTTTTCTTCACCTAAATCCTTTTCCCCCCTCTCCACTCTCTCTCTCTCTCTCTCTCTCTCTCTCTCTCTCTCTCTCTCATTCTCTCTCTCTCTCTCTCTCTCTCTCTCTCTCTCTCTCTCTCTCTCTCTCTCTCTCTCTCTCTCTCTCTCATTCTCTCTCTCTCTCTCTCATCCATATCTTCACTGTAACTTTCCTTTCCTTTCCTCTCAACTCAACTTGAGACCCACGGTGAACATAATTTCCCTCCTCAGATGATAACATGTACCACCATGACTATTCATGAAGGAATAATGATCCAAGTTTAACACAACAATGGACTATATCTGTCTCAACAAGGAGGGAAAGTGACAGACATGATCTGACAGTGGAGATTGAAGAGAGATACTTTTTGAATGCCCCCTTCATTCAACAAGTCTCTGTTGGCACAAGAGCTTTAGCATTCTAACCCTGACAACCCCTATTGTAGTGGTTTATCCCCAGAGACCAGTGGCTGGACCAAACCACTTCTGTTGAATTGCTAGGATTGGGGGGGGGGGGGGGGGGGGGGGGGGGGGGGGGGGGCTGTTACGAGGCTCCACTTTCCTTTCTCATATCTCTCTCTCTGTCCTGTCCTCAGCCCAACCGATAGATCACAGCAGAATAGAGCAGTAACATGTGCTGCTGTCACACAACCAACACCTGACACCATGCCAACAATCCCTGGTAGTACAAAGTAGCCTCGTCCTCAGGACAGCTCCTCTATGTGTGGGTGCGTGGGTGTTGCCATGCCGTGGACGGATGAGGAGTTTGCAAGTGCACTCTTTGGGAGAAGGGGAGAGTATCAGGACGCAACCTAAGTCAGTCAGACCCTGTCAGCTGCTCACGCTCTCCACCAAAGGCTCCATCTCTCTCTCTACCACTTTCTCTCAATCCTTCCATGCTCCCTCTCTCTCCCTCCATCTGACTCTCACTCCTTGTCGAGTGTTTGTTAGGAAATCCCCCAGCTGTTTGTTCACTCTTTGTCAATGAGCTTTTTTTTTTTTTTTTATAGACTTCTACTATTGACAATCGCACGACCGCTGTTGGCCCTACATAAACTGGATAACACTGTGCAAATACGTGTATGTACACACACCCGACCGACCCGCAATCTCCCCAAACACACACATTCAAGGTCACTGCTATTGCCTGCAGACGTAAGTGGCTAAGAGAAAAGCTAGAGACCTATTCTATCTGTCTTTTTGATAGGATGTGAGAAATCACTCGGGCACCTGTTGAGTAACACAGGCTAAACCTAGCTACCTGATCCAACATTTCCATTGTAAATAGCCATTACATAATAGGGTCCTGGGTTTTCCCTGACAACGCCACCTGGTCAGTAAAAACTCAAGGTTCTATATATCAATGATGTAATGTGTCAAAACTGACAAATGGGACAATGGCACACTGCTGACAGACTGCAAGTGTGCTGTTAAACTGTGAATAATGCCTGTTTACAAAGTGTTTCTGTGGCTTAGCAGGTAGGGTGTAAAATCCTGAAAGAGAGTAATAACCTTTACAGACAGACTATGGTATGCTGCCTGTAAAAAAATAAATAAATCACCCAATGTCTTTTAGAGCCCAATTCATACAGTCACATTTTTTACCACATTCTTGCCGGGATATAAGCTTTTTATATTTCCCATGCACATGCTGGCAAGGTTAGGAGTGGGAGTAGATTTTTTTAAATAAATTAATTTAATATATACCATAACAAATAAATCCATTATTAAGGCAGGTCCATGAAACATTATAAGACTAATAAAATGTATAGAATATTTTGAGTTTAATTATGTTACTGGTCTGTGCACACACACACTAATTTGCCTAGTGAGAGAATTAACCAAATATACAGACGGAGATTCCGTGATTGGGAGTCCAATAGGGAGGTGCACAATTGGCCCAGCGTCATCCAGGTTTGGCCGGGGTAGGCCGTCATTGTAAATAAGAAGTTGTTCTTAACTGACTTGCCTAGTTAAATAAAGGTTAAATAAAAAAAATAAAGATTCAGTGAAACAAAATCTCGTTAATTGATTGAGACAAGTCACAGGATTGTGTTTGGGAGTTGGCTCAGGATACTAAGCGACGAGTGAGGAGCTACATAACATGCTGGCAAAATGTTCTGATCAATGCTAATCAATGAGCAAACTAGACAACATGATCATGAGCACCACTCAACTCAACTCAGCTCACATTTCCACAGCCTAATTGTAGCCTAACCAATATTTAAATGGAGAATCAGTGAAAATGAAAATCTGACATTGATTGATTTATCAAGACGAGACCCCACGCTTGTCTCAAAGCAGAGCAAAACGGTGCTGAAATAGTGGAACGGGCGGGCTCAGCCTGACACACAATGGACCCCCGACTGAGACAAGACCCTCAATACCGATGCTCGCATTTCACACCATCTTTACAAAGCCTCTATAGTAGCTAACACCCACCACCCCCACCTCCCTAACCACTACCATAACACACTTCTAGACCTGGGTTCAAACTATTTGAAATAATTTCAAATACTTTAACTCTGCTTGATTGAGCATGCCTGTTGTGAGGGAACACATAGAAACGTCCCCTTAAATAGCTAAATGTGAATGGGATACAATATTGCACGTGATATGATATAACAACTGTACATGAATATGTACGCATATACAGTCCTGAATAAATGAGTGCTGAATGAATAAGTCCTGAGTGAATGAGTGATTATAGACCAGAGTTACTCACGGATGGATGCCTAATTGTTAAACTAGGTCTTAACACCCCAACAGTTCCAGGTCTATGTTTGCCGACGGCACAGCACCCCGGTGAGGCATTAAATAGTTGAATAGCCGCCGGCAGGAAGGACCTCCTGTAGCGCTCTCTGGTACACCGTGGTGGGATCAGTCTGTGACTGAAGGTGCTTCTCTGCGTCATAACCATGGCATGCAGAGGGTGGGTGACTTTGTCCATGATGGCCAGCAGTTTTGCCAGGATCTGTCTCTCCGCCACCTCCTCTAGAGTGTCAAGGCTAATCCCCAGAACAGAGCTAGCCTTCCTGATCAGCTTTTTTACCTGCCTTTATTTTGGCACCCCAGCACACCACTGCAAAAAAACAGACTGGTAGAAAGTATCCAGTAGTTTACTGCACACGTTGAAGAACCTGAGCCTCCTCAGAAAGTAGAGCCGGCTCTGGCCCTTTTTGTACAGAGCCCCGGTGTTACCAGCCCATTCCAGCCTGTTGTCCATACGGACTCCCAGGAACCTGTATGACCCAACAATTTCCACAGCCATCCCCTGTATAGGGACTGCAGTCGGTTGGGCCTTGGTTCTCCTGAAGTCCACCTCCATCTCCTTTGTTTTGCTGCTGTTGAGCTGAAGGTGGTTTTGCTCACACCACACCACAAAGTCATTGATTGTGCTCCTGTACTCCTCCTCCTGCCCACCCCTGATGCGCCCTACAATTGCGGAGTCATCCGAGAACTTCTGTAGGTGGCATGTTTCAGAGTCCGAGGTGTAGAGGGTGAACAGGAAGGGGGAAAGGACCGTTCCCTGGGGGGTCCCTGTGTTACTCACTGCCCTTTCTGACACACAGCTCTGTAGCCGCACAAATTGTGGCCTACCGGTCAGGTAGTCCATAACCCAGGAGACTAAGGGTGCTTCCACTTTCATCCTCTTCATCTTCTCACCCAGTAGCAGGGGCTGAATGGTGTTGAAGGCACTGGAGAAGTCAAAAAACATAACCCTCACAGTGCAACCTGCGTTGTCCAGGTGAGAGTAGGCCCTCTGCTGATTGTATCATCCACCCCGATGTTGCTCTGGTATGCGAACTGCAGGGGGTCCAGTGATGTACACACCAGGGGTCTGAGGTGAGCGAGGACTAACCTTTCCAGGGTCTTCATGATGTGGGATGTTAGTGCTACAGGTCTGAAGTCATTCAGGACAGTGATGTAAGCCTTCTTGAGGGTCTGGTCCTGCTGAATGTTTTCTCACCTGGCTCTGCCTAAGCTTGTCCTCCATGTTCTCCTTATATCCTCTCTTCCCCTCAGCAATCCGCAACTTCAGCTCCCTCTGGACGCATTTCAATTTGTCCTTGTCCCCCTCCTTGAAGACCCTCTTCTGCTCATCCATTGATATAGTCCGTTATGCAGGGGAGTAGGGAGGGGAATACTGAGAGGAACAGGGGAGTAGGGAGGGGAACAGAGAGAGGAACAGGGGAGTAGGGAGGGGAACAGAGAGAGGAACAGGGGAGTAGGGAGGGGAACAGTGAGAGGAACAGGGGAGTAGGGAGGGGAACAGAGAGAGGAACAGGGGAGTAGGGAGGGGAACAGAGAGAGGAACAGGGGAGTAGGGAGGGGAACAGTGAGAGGAACAGGGGAGTAGGGAGGGGAACAGAGAGAGGAACAGGGGAGTAGGGAGGGGAACAGTGAGAGGAACAGGGGAGTAGGGAGGGGAACAGAGAGAGGAACAGGGGAGTAGGGAGGGGAACAGAGAGAGGAACAGGGCAGTAGGGAGGGGAACAGAGAGAGGAACAGGGGAGTAGGGAGGGGAACAGAGAGAGGAACAGGGGAGTAGGGAGGGGAACATTATAATGATCACAAGGTTCTCACTCAGTCACACAGTCAGATAGATGTGGGGAAGTATCTAACACAGTCAGATAGCTGTGGGGAAGTATCTAACAGTCAGATAGCTGTGGGGATGTATCTAATACAGTCAGATAGCTGTGGGGAAGTATCTAACAGTCAGATAGCTGTGGGGATGTATCTAATACAGTCAGATAGCTGTGGGGATGTATCTAATACAGTCAGATAGCTGTGGGGATGTATCTAACAGTCAGATAGCTGTGGGGATGTATCTAATACAGTCAGATAGCTGTGGGGAAGTATCTAACACAGTCAGATAGCTGTGGGGAAGTATCTAACAGTCAGATAGCTGTGGGGATGTATCTAATACAGTCAGATAGCTGTGGGGAAGTATCTAACAGTCAGATAGCTGTGGGGATGTATCTAATACAGTCAGATAGCTGTGGGGAAGTATCTAACAGTCAGATAGCTGTGGGGATGTATCTAATACAGTCAGATAGCTGTGGGGAAGTATCTAACAGTCAGATAGCTGTGGGGATGTATCTAATACAGTCAGATAGCTGTGGGGAAGTATCTAACACAGTCAGATCACTCTGGGGAAGTATCTAACACAGTTAGAGATCCGGGGAAATATTTAACACAGTCAGGGATCTGAGGAAATATCTAACACAGTCAGATCACCCTAGGGAAGTATCTAATACAGTCAGAGATCTGGGGAAATATTTAACACAGTCAGAGATCTGGTGAAAGTATCTATCACAGTAGCCCTCTATGTATCACTGTTTATCCCTTATCACTGGTAATCCTCTTTCACTATTCATCCGATCAATATGCTTCTTAAACAACTGTTTCCATTGAATGTTTTCATTAAGATAAGGCATTTCATTATTTTAAAAAATACACTACACTAATCATAGCGATATGCTTACACATTATATATTTTTGAAGTACCATTTCATGTAGGTATTTCCATTTCGCAACATGGCACCATTTCAAATATTTCCCCCTCCCAAAATTGGCAGGTTTACTATGTTAATGTTGGCTTGGGTGTAGAAATCTCACACAGACACCCAAGAATTTAATTTGGTGCCTAACAAAAACATTCAGAAAAAAGTCATCTTTGAGAGTCGGAGGAAAAATCTACCTCAGCATCCTGGGTAGACCTGCTGGGGAGAGGGCTGACTGACTGACTGACTGACTGACTGGCCGGCTCATATTTTCAAAAATATGCAGAGTGAAAAAGCAATGCTTTGTACACAGACTGCAGACATAAACACAGAGAATGGAGAGAGAGAGAAGTAGAGAGAGAGGTAGACATAGAGAGAGAGAGAGAGAGAGAGAGGTAGACATAGAGAGAGAGAGAGAGAGAGAGAGAGAGAGAGAGAGAGAGAGACATAGAGAGAGAGAGGGAGAGAGAGAGAGAGAGGTAGACATAGAGAGAGAGAGAGAGAGAGAGAGAGAGAGAGGTAGACATAGAGAGAGAGAGAGAGAGAGAGAGAGAGAGAGAGAGAGAGAGAGTGAGAGGTGGGAAGAGGTATCTTTGTGAGTGTAATGTTTACATTTTTATTGTTTATTTAAATGTTGTTTATTATCTATTTCACTTGCTTTGGCATTGTAATCATATGTTTCCCATGTCAATAAAGCCCCTTAAATTTACATTTAATTCAGAGGTAGACATAGTGCGAGAGAGAGAGAGAGAGAGAGCAAGGGAGGCAGCAGGTAACTAGCAGAGAGCCGTGTCGGAGGCGGAGCCCGGTTCATGTTGACAGAAATTGGCAGCAGTTTCCTTATGTGGCCTTACTACACCTCAATATGAACAGGTGAAAGGTCATAATGATGCCATGATTTGTACTGGCAATCTGGCTAGCAGAGAGCTGTGTTAGAGACTAGCCAAGCTACACAGAAGGCATTTTAACTGCTTGGCCTGCGTCACGGCTAACTCTCCCTGCCGGCTAGTTCACACACCACACACCCTCCTCCTCTGTACTCTTTACAAGGCTCCCTCTTCAGCAGCCGACTGGTTGCTAGACAATGTGGCTTGGTTATGTGAGTTATGTAAATACCCTTCTTACAGACAAAAGCTAATGTGGGAGCCTGTTATGCTACAGCTCTTCAGAGGAAAGTGAAGTCAACACCGTTTGCTCTCCTCTTTCTGTGGTGTGTTTGCAAAGAGGAGAGGAGTGGAAGGACGAGGCAGAGAATTATCCCTGTCTGAGGGTTGAGGGCTGTGGTGAAGAGTGTGTGTGGAACGTGTGTGTGGGTGGGTTGTTGCGTGCGTGCGTGTGCGAGCAAGCTTTTCCATGTGTGCGTGTGTCTGCGTGCTTGTGTGTGTGTGTGTGTGTGGTCATGGGTGCGTGTGCGAGTTTTTACGCGTGTGTGTGTGTGTGTGTGTGTGTGTGTGTGTGCAGGTGACAGGAGTGAAAACCATCCCAGCCCATCCTACGACACAGTGGTAAGACACACACCCACACACCTCAGCCATACCAACAGTCCTCTTGATGGGCTACTGAGAGGGAATAACATGCTGTAATCTACTGAGCCAACAGATGAATTGTGTCTGTCTACAGATTCATTGGACTGGATTAATTAACTCTACATTAGATTAGTGGAAAATAAAGTCAAACGTAATGAAAGTGAACTATCTACTACTATCTAGTACTGTAGTTGTGGTATATACAGTATAATGTATCTACTATCTAGTATTGTAGTTGTGGTATATACAGTATAATGTATCCACTATCTAGTACTGTAGTTGTAGTATATACAGTATAATGTATCTACTATCTAGTACTGTAGTTGTGGTATATACAGTATAATGTATCTACTATCTAGTATTGTAGTTGTGGTATATACAGTATAATGTGTCTACTATCTAGTATTGTAGTTGTGGTATATACAGTATAATGTATCTACTATCTAGTACTGTAGTTGTAGTATATACAGTATAATGTATCTAGTACTGTAGTTGTAGTATATACAGTATAATGTATCTACTATCTAGTACTGTAGTTGTGGTATATACAGTATAATGTATCTACTATCTAGTATTGTAGTTGTGGTATATACAGTATAAAGTGTCTACTATCTAGTACTGTAGTTGTAGTATATACAGTATAATGTATCTACTATCTAGTACTGTAGTTGTGGTATATACAGTATAATGTATCTACTATCTAGTACTGTAGTTGTGGTATATACAGTATAATGTATCTACTATCTAGTACTGTAGTTGTGGTATATACAGTATAATGTATCTACTATCTAGTACTGTAGTTGTGGTATATACAGTATAATGTATCTACTATCTAGTACTGTAGTTGTGGTATATACAGTATAATGTATCTACTATCTAGTACTGTAGTTGTGGTATATACAGTATAATGTATCTACTATCTAGTACTGTAGTTGTGGTATATACAGTATAATGTATCTACTATCTAGTACTGTAGTTGTGGTATATACAGTATAATGTATCTACTATCTAGTACTGTAGTTGTAGTATATTCAGTATAATGTATCTACTATCTAGTATTGTAGTTGTGGTATATACAGTATAATGTATCTACTATCTAGTACTGTAGTTGTAGTATATACAGCATAATGTATCTACTATCTAGTACTGTAGTTGTAGTATATACAGTATAATGTATCTACTATCTAGTATTGTAGTTGTGGTATATACAGTATAATGTATCTACTATCTAGTACTGTAGTTGTGGTATATACAGTATAATGTATCTACTATCTAGTACTGTAGTTGTGGTATATACAGTATAATGTATCTACTATCTAGTACTGTAGTTGTGGTATATACAGTATAATGTATCTACTATCTAGTACTGTAGTTGTGGTATATACAGTATAATGTATCTACTATCTAGTACTGTAGTTGTAGTATATACAGTATAATGTGTCTACTATCTAGTAAAATGGGTTGTAATAAATAAAGCATCTCCTCTAGACTGTAGCCTAGCTATCAAGCTATCATTCCCTGTTTGTTTTCCATTGTAACCAGAGATAGTAAATGTTTGATTGGTTCTTAACAGTTTGCTTAGACCATGCTGTCTGAGGAACAAAACGTTGTGTTTAAGAAACCTGAAGCAGTTGATTCAGAGATGTGTGTCTGTTTGCAAACAAATTCCAATGTTCATGTTGTAGACAGATAGACTCCCACACGCATGTCAGAAACCACCCCTATGTCTACCACACACACACACACACACACACACACACACACACACACACACACACACACACACAGACACACACACACACATCTCTGACAAGCTACAGCATGTGTGGCTGAACTCGTTCTCTCAACCCGCAGGCGTTTATCACACAGGAAGCCCGAATGATAGGCAGGACACACAGGAGAGAGGATATAGCCTACAACATGTCTGGGGATTAAATAACATTTATAAACGTCCTTATATACAAACAAATAATTCAATAATAATTTGATAATGCAAAATTCCCCGTATTCATATTTCCCTGTGTGTGTTCTAAGCCTAGGACACTACGGTACCTAACAATGACCAAACCTTGGCTGAGCCCCTCTCCCTAACCTTTAACCCCAGGAAGAGTCCAATACACTACGGATCCTAACGATGACCTAACCTTGGCTGAGCCCCTCTGCCTAACCTTTAACCCCAGAAAGAGTCCAATACACTACGGATCCTAACGATGACCTAACCTTGGCTGATCCCCTCTGCCTAACCTTTAACCCCAGGAAGAGTCCAATACACTACGGATCCTAACGATGACCTAACCTTGGCTGAGCCCCTCTGCCTAACTTTTAACCCCAGGAAGAGTCCAATACAATACGGCTCCTAACGATGACCTAACCTTGGCTGAGCCCTATCCCTGACCTTTAACCCCAGGAAGAGTCTGCCTAAGGACCTGGACCTCAGATCTCCGCCAGTAATGAACAAACATCCTTCTTATTGCCCCCTTCCTTACCCCTATCCCCATGTCCCTTCCCCAACACCCACCCCCACACACACACACACACGGCACATGTGCTGAGCAGATCTCTCTTTCACGGCTGCGGTGAGACAACCATTGATAAATAATCAAGTTAAATCAGTTTTAACCCTATGATACCCAGGATTGTACTGTGGTAAATATATTAGATTTTCCCTCCATATGCTGACTTAACTCAGCTTGACGTTCAACAAAGGAATAAAGACAATACCATCCAAATGTAACCGGAAAATATATATATTAAGTTCATTACATTGTGCTCTTTTAAAAACAAAACTGCGTGGTCTTTTTCAAAGCTAACTAAGCTTAACTTTCACCAAATTAAACCAAAGCAGGTGACTGACTGTCACTAAGTTAGGGCCTGGTGGAAAGGAAAGGACACCTAATAAGGTCAAGAAATAGTCAATAAATGTGTCAGAGTGACACAACTGTCCTTCCCAGGCAGCTGAAAGTGGACAAAACAAGACAACTGAAATAGACAAGTTGGCTAAACCTACTACAGGTGCTGGGGTTACAACCCAGCTAAACACCCAGGAATAGGACCTGGGGTCCCGGCCCGCAGTCCCACAGTTCCTGTCCCAGCAAGCGTACTGCCATCAACCATAGAGCACTTGTTGCCCTGTGTGGGTTAAGGTTGGGCTCAATTCAGTTTCCCATTTAGTTAATTCAAGAAGTGCAGTAACTGCATCCCTGCCTGCTCATGTCTGCACGACAACTAGGCTGGGTAGCTAGGTGCCAGAGCTTCCCTCGTGGAGAAGGAGATTCTAAGATGGAATGTCAATATGGGTCTGTTACCTGGCGGGCCATACATGGGGGTCTCAGATATTCCCACAGTGTTTGGCCAGGTGTGAGGGTAATCAGCATGCAACCCCCCAACTCACACACTTCTACCAAGTCAGGCAGAGCCTAGAACAACAATAGACTCAAGATACAACACAGATAAGAACATCTTCTACGTCTATCAGAGTGAACACTTCTGTCAAAACGTCCTGAATCTACTATTCAACAAACAACGTAGAAACACTGAGATGAGAACTGAGTCTACTATTAGACAGATAATTGCTATACGAACACCAGACGGGCAGAGAGAATGAGCAGAGGAACTTGCCTGCGAGAAGCAAACGTATTGGAGCAGAGCAGGATAGAGCAGAGCCGGTTTCCACAAAGCCTCTGAGAGTAGGAGTGCTGATCTAGGATCAGTTCGTTTTTTTTAGGTTGTAATGAACAAAGATTATATGGACAGATCCTAGATCAGCACTCCTACTCTGAGACACTTCCCCTTTTCATTTCTCTCCTGCTCCCCCACTCCTCCAATGGCAGGTGCACTCCTCCTGTCCCCTTGGGGAGGTAGAGGAAGGAGGGAGGGAGGGAGGCTGTGACAACAACAGCTGTAGAAGGCAGGACAGCAGGACAGTCACATTGTCTGTGTCCCAAATTAGCCCTATGGGCCCTGGACAAAAGTACTGCACTATATAAGGAATAGGGTACCATTTTTGACAGTCACATTGTCATCACACGTCTGAGGAGACCAGAAATGGCGTCAATTCCATTTCTTTTCGATGAGGGAAAACTGGAATTGGAATTTAATTGTACTTTACGAATTGAAATGGAATTGTGACAATTACATAGTGTTAGCAAGATCTAATTACTGGTAGTCACAAATTAACAAGTAATGATTGATGATTGTAGACCTGGGAAAAGGTCTTGCTCCAGTAACACACAGACAGTAGCTCCCTCACAGTAGCTGTCTCAAGCCAGTTGTTGGTGTGAAACCTATTGGTCTCTTCACACCCCAACACACAACCCTGGATCTTGGTGTGGGGTCACCAGGACTTTTTAGTCCCCAAAAGGCCAGACTCACTGTCTACTTTAATAAAGACAAAACAATCTACAATTTCTCTTTTAATTCTCTAGATTTTTGTTGTTTACAAAATTTGTTTGTTGTTAAATTTTTTTTACAAAGAATCATTTTAATTTAACCAGGCAAGTCAGCTAAGAACAAATGCTTATTTACAATGACGGCCAACACCAGCCAAACTCGGACAATGCTGGGCCAATTGTATGCCACCCTATGGGACTCCCAATCACGGCTGGTTGTGATACAGTCTGGATTCAAACCAGGTTGTTTGTAGTGACGCCTCTAGCACTGAGATGCAGTGTTCTTAGACCACTGCACCACTTGGGAGCCCTAAAGAGGCATTTGGTTATTGATGTTGGTGTGTGGCATTCATGAGTTTCGCTACAGATTTGTCTTCTGGTTACTGCAACGCGGTTGACTTGGGCCATAACATTCACCTAGGCTACAGTTCTATAATTAAGCAATAAGACCTGAGGGGGTGTGGTATATGGCCAATATACCACAGCTACGGGCTGTTCTTATGCACGACGCAACGCAGTGTCTGGATACAGCACTTAGCCGTGGAACTTAATTAGAGCAGTAAAAATAAATGTTTTGTCATACCCGTGGTATGTCAGCCAATAAGCATTCAGAGCTCGAACCACACAGTTTATAACACTCTTTAGAATGTCTGCACTGAGGTATTTTCATTGGAATTTTTTAAAAGTTTACTCCATTATAATGGATGACCGTTGTTCAACAAACCACAAATACTATGAGAAACTACCATTAGATGTTACGTGGGGTTTTCCCTGTTCATGCCCTTCAGTAAGGCCTTACACTAGAACCACAGACTACTATGACATCATCTGCGTACTGTATGAATTAGCTGGCTCAGCTGAATGAATGAATAATCTAAAGTTAACAGATGGTTACACCACAACATACGCTTTAGACATAAGTGCCTTTAGAAGTGTTGAAAACTGCAGACAGACATTTTCAATTTTTTACTTCAATATTTGTTCAAGGCTTCAGTTCAACTACAGTCCACTCTTTTTAAAAGCAGCGCTGCCGACAGGCACATATTTATCCTCCTGTCCCAGCACAGCTCAGCCTGTCTGTCTGCCTCTCTGTGAGGTCATACAACATAAGGGTATTATGGTTATTGAAAGACTTGTAAACCATTAAGGGGTGGTTATTATTTACTGGCATAGGGCTCTGGGGGATTGTTGGGGGACTGGGCTACAGAGGGCTTAGACTACGTCCCAAATGACACCCATTCTGGTCAAAAGATGTGCACTACGTAGGAAATAGAGTGCTATTGGGGACACAGTCTTGGTATACAGGGTGACCCCACTGTAAGTGTTTAAGAACAACTGAACTCTTGAGAGCCCAGACCCGGGCCAGCCAGGGAGACATCTGGTATTCATTGAAGAGTAGAGAGTCACAGACCACTAAACCTCCTCCTCCAATGCCTCCTCCTCCTCCATTGCCTCCATTGCATAATTGTGGCCATTAATTACTAGAAGAGCTTCTCGACTTCATGCCAGAGAAGGTGAAACATGGTCCTTCAATGTAAGAGAATGCAGACTCAGGTTACTTGATTCAAACTAAAATTGATGGTTTACACAAGGATTCTCTTAGTTCTCTTAGTCGAACAGAAATGGTTGTAGTAGACAGTGGTTGTTTTTCAGCCATTTCATTAACAACGTCCATCTCATAGAGATATGGAGCAACCAACGTGGAGGGAGAGGGAGAGAGAGAGGGAGAGGGAGAGGGAGAGGGAGAGAGAGAGAGAGAGAGAGAGACATTTTCAAAACAAGCTCCATGAAGGAGAAGAATGAACCCGAGAGAGAGAAGGAGACAGGACAGGGAGAGGAGTGCTGCCAGTCAGACTAGGACGGTTGGTTGATTGTAAATGTGTTCCAGCTGGAAAGCTGAAGTTGTAGAGCGAGCAGTCTAGAGTCAGTCAGCAGCTTGCCCTTCGTCTCTCTCTCTCTCTTCCCCTGCACCAGCCTCTCACCTCTCGCTCCGCCTCAGCCCTGCTGCTGCTGCCTGCAGCCCACCCAAGAAGCAGCCCATGGGTATAGATTTGAGAGCTTGACTCACTGCAGATTTTCTATATTTTTTTGGTTTCCAGAGAGCGAATCCCAGTGAAAATGAAACAGAGAGAGAATCCCAGCGGTAATGAAACAGAGAGAGAATCCCAGCCCTAATGAAACAGAGAGAGCATCCCAGCGGTAATGAAACAGAGAGAGAATCCCAGCCCTAATGAAAGAGAGAGAAAATCCCAGTGGTAATGAAACAGAGAGAGAATCCCAGCCCTAATGAAACAGAGAGAGAATCACAGCGGTAATGAAACAGAGAGAGAATCCCAGCGGTAATGAAAGAGAGAGAAAATCCCAGTGGTAATGAAACAGAGAGAGAATCTCAGCAGTAATGAAACAGAGAGAGAATCTCAGCGGTAATGAAACGGAGAGAGAATCTCAGCGGTAATAAAACAGAACTCTTTCTCAGTTCCTGCCAACAATGCTATTTTGCTAAAGGCTTAATTGGGTTTCATTTACTGGTTTCATTTACAGGTTTCACTTACAGGTTTCACTTACATTTTTAATTTACAGGTTTCATATACAGGTTTCAAATACAGGTTTTATTTACAGGTTTCATATACAGGTTTTATTTACAGGTTTAATTTACTGGTTTAATTTACAGGTTTCAGTTATTGGTTTCATGTACCGGTTTTATTTACTGGTTTCATATACAGGTTTCATTTACTGGTTTCATTTACAGATTTGTATTTGTGTTTGCGGAAAGGACTACACACACAACATGAGTAAACAAAAACCTTAGACGATCCCGCAGGTGAAGAAGCCGGATGTGGTGATCCAGGGCTGGCGTGGTTACACGTGGTCTGAGATTGTGAGACCGGTTCGACGTACTGTCAAATTCTCTAAAACGAAGTTGGAGGTGGCTTATGGTAGAGAATTTAAACATAAAATTCTCTGGCAACAGATCTGGTGATCATTCCTGCTGTCAGCATGCCAATGGTACGCTCCCTAAAAACATGAGACATTCTGTGGCATTGGGTTGTGTGACAAAACTGCACATTTATTGTCCCCAGCACAAGGTGCACCTGTGAAATTATAATGCTGTTTAATAAGCTTCTTGATTTGCCACACTTGACAGGTGGATGGATTATCTTAGCAGAGGATAAATGCTCACTAACAGGGATGCAAACACATTTGTGCAAAACATTTGAGAGAAATAAACTTTTTGTTCATATGGAACATTTCTGGGATCTTTTATTTCAGCTCATGAAACATGGGACCAACACTTTGCATGATGCGTTTATATTTTTGTTCAGTATAGTTTGAATTCTGCTTATATCACACTATACGACAATAAACATAATCAATCATTCTATTATTCTCTAACTCTTCTTGTAAGATCCCACTCAAATGCCAGTGGGATTAGTTGAGCTTTCCTCGGGTGTAGCATGCTTCTTCTGTGCTGACTGAACACGTTTGTCAAAGTGGAAAATGAGTTCTCGCATGTAGCTTTAATCAGTGACAATCTGATGAGCCCTATGAATTAATTTTGTTTTGATTATCGTGTGACGTGTATGTAGCATTGTGGGGCATGGTACTAAACACCTTGGCAAGCTCCTTGTCTTTTCAGAGAGTAAATTCCATCATAGACAGAAAAAGTTCACTGCCCCCCTCCCCTCTGACTCTATCACTCTATATCACGTCCATTGTCCCCCTCAGTGTATGCTGGTTTCAACCTGTCTAGTATAGTTAACCATGCACCATCCACCATCCATATGTTGTACATATTCAGCCATCCACCCATACTATGCATACTATGTCTTTTTATAGCTTTTTTTCACTCCAGACTTCTTGTATTTCTATACTTTTTCATACTCCTTTCATCTATGTATCATGTATCGTGTATCTGTCTTTTGTGTATTTTGTGTATTTTGTGTATTTTCGTTCTGGCATTCTGCACCTGCCCTGTGTTTTGTTGTAGCTGCTTGACAAAGACATTTCCCCTCGGGGATCAATAAAGTACCTATCTATCTATCTATCATTAACAAGTGTTGACACCTCAGAACCCATACACACATTTGGTTTTTCTTCCCACAGTGCAGTGCATTTTAAATGCTCTTTGCTTGATGCGTGCCTAGCCAATCCTTTGGTACTATCAATAGCATTCTTCCAGTTAGAATCTCAAGGCCATCAGACTGTTAAACAGCCATCACTAGCACATTAGAGGCTGCTGCCCGTTATACATAGACTAGAAATCACTAGTCACTTTAATAATGTTTACATATTTTGCATTACTCATCTCATATGTATATACTATATTCTATTCTGTTCTACTGTATCTTAGTCTATGCCGCTCTGACATCGCTCGTCCAAATACCTATATATTCTTAAATTCATTCCTTTACTTTAGATTTGTGTGTATTGTGTGTATGTTGTGAATTTGTTAGATATTCCTTGTTAGATATTACTGCACTGTTGGGAGCTAGAAACACAAGCATTTCGCTACACATGCAATAACATCTGCTAAAAACGTGTATGTGACCAATAAAATGTGATTTGATATGAATACCCAGCTTGGGTGAAGGCCTTGCCTGTGTTAGCAATGGACCCAATGCAGAACTTTCGACATGGGGAAACAAAATGCAGCATCTGCACTAACCAAGTGCTCCAGCCACTCTCTTCCTATGAACCAGTTGCTTTTAAATAAAAGTTGAATAGCAACTGTGGCTAGGCTAGGATTCTAGGCTAACCTCGGCTGGCTCCTCTGTTCCAAGGTCGTCGGGAACCTGTCGGAGGTGGAACCATTATCCTGTTGGCGCTTGTGGAACAGGTTTGATGCTCATCACTCCACGGCTTTGTTTCAGTACTTTGGCGAAGTTAATTTCCGATATCCATCGTGGCAGTGGCTAAATAGGCTAAGGCTAATAACATAACCGCTTTATACAGCTAGCTAAGAAGCTAACTAAACTATGTAGTGGTGTGGGGCATGAGGCAGTTGAGTGAAGCAGCTTCAATGGTAAACTTGACCCGGCCCTTATAAATCAAAATCAAATATTACAGGTGGAGGCGGAGCACATTATTCACTCAGCCTACCACAGATGAGAAGCATTTTTATCTCCCGCTTTTTATGGAAACCCAAAAGAGTCATACATAACCGCCCAAGTGGCTTATCATAGCCGCCCTACACATACAGCGGCGCGCTCTGTCCATTGTGCTGACACAGCACAGCGGAGATACAGCTTTTGCACCAACCTGTCACACATTCATTCTGTCACTCAATCAACTTTTTTGCTATTTTTATATAGGGACATAAACATTTTACTGAGGGGGCCAAGCCCCCTTTTGCCCCCTCGTGGAGCCAGGTACACTCTACAGTCAGTTGTAGTAAATAGTAGAAATCTTG
>CM042409.1:4436776-4606776 GCA_023634145.1 Thymallus thymallus
TTAATACATAACCAAGATGAAGCCATGGAGGTCTATATATTTAATACATAACCAAGATGAAGCCATGGAGGTCTATATATTTAATACATAACCAAGATGAAGCCATGGAGGTCTATATATTTAATACATAACCAAGATGAAGCCATGGAGGTCTATATATTTAATACATAACCAAGATGATGGATATATAGACAATTTATGGCATACCCATTTAACCTGATGATCAGCCAACACTCTCAGTTAACCTGATGATCAGCCAACACTCTCGTTTAACCTGATGATCAGCCAACACTCTCCTTTAACCTGATGATCAGCCAACACTCTCAGTTAACCTGATGATCAGCCAACACTCTCAATTAACCTGATGATCAGCCAACACTCTCGTTTAACCTGATGATCAGCCAACACTCTCATTTAACCTGATGATCAGCCAACACTCTCAATGCAAGTCAATGCAAGTTGTGATCAGAATACAATAAGCCCAGAGGTAGTAGCTAGCCAAGTGATCCCCTCCTCTCTTCTTCATCACACACAGATAGTGTTTCACTGTCTAGTTTATCAGACCCCCCCCCCCAGTACCAGGACCTAAGATAACACAACAGGAAATGAGCACGGATCACTGTGGCATACGACTCCAGTGTGTGTGTGTGTGTGTGTCTGTGTCCTCATCTGGTTCCCATTACCACACGCTTTATTTCTAATATATACCACATGAGACGTCAGCAGCCTGACTCCCACTTTCCTCTCTCTCTCTCCCGGTTTGCCACCCTCATTCGAAGGACTAGTGGATCAGAGAAGAGGTGGATCCAGTCCCTCTGTTACTGTCAGCAGCACTCTGCTCTCTCTCTCTCTCTCTCTCTCTCTCTCTCTCTCTCTCTCACTCCTACTCCCTCTTTACTTCTCTCTTTCCCTCCATCTTTCTCCATCCCCTCTCATCTCTCTTTCTCTCCCTCCCTCCATACCCCCCCCTCTCTCTCCCCCTCTCCATCTCTCTCCATCCCCCCTCTCTCTCTCCCTCCCTCCATCATACACACATACACAGGCAACACCCACCAGCCTGTGAACATTCACACAGGCAACACACCCCAGCCTGTGAACACACACACAGGCAACACCCCCCAGCCTGTGAACACTCACACAGGCAACACCCCCCAGCCTGTGAACACACACACAGGCAACACCCCCCAGCCTGTGAACACTCACACAGGCAACAACCACCAGCCTGTGAACACTCACACAGGCAACACCCACCAGCCTGTGAACACACACAGGCAACACCCCCCAGCCTGTGAACACACACACAGGCAACACCCCCCAGCCTGTGAACACACACACAGGCAACACCCCCCAGCCTGTGAACACACACACGTCTCTAAGACACACACTTTGGGCTTCCTCTGCTCTGAACTACTTGGAAATCATTATGTTTGAGAGAGGAACTACTTATTATTATTTTGACATATTATTGATATACCAATACATGCTAAGTGAGACACAGTCATTAGGCATTAATTGACAATTTTTGTATTCTCAACTCCCTGGTTAAATTAGTAAAGTCAGTGCTCCTCCCCCACTCCCCCCCTCCATTCTCTCCCCCACTTCTCCCCTCCTTTCTCTCCTACACTCCTCCCCTCCTTTCTCTCCCCCACTCCTCCCCTCCTTTCTCTCCCCCACTTCTCCCCTCCTTTCTCTCCTACACTCCTCCCCTCCTTTCTCTCCCCCACTTCTCCCCTCCTTTCTCTCCTACACTCCTCCCCTCCTTTCTCTCCCCCACTCCTCCCCTCCTTTCTCTCCCCCACTTCTCCCCTCCTTTCTCTCCTACACTCCTCCCCTCCTTTCTCTCCCCCACTTCTCCCCTCCTTTCTCTCCTACACTCCTCCCCTCCTTTCTCTCCCCACTCCTCCCCTCCTTTCTCTCCCCCACTCCTCCCCTCCTTTCTCTCCCCCACTTCTCCCCTCCTTTCTCTCCTACACTCCTCCCCTCCTTTCTCTCCCCCACTTCTCCCCTCCTTTCTCTCCTACACTCCTCCCCTCCTTTCTCTCCCCCACTTCTCCCCTCCTTTCTCTCCTACACTCCTCCCCTCCTTCCCTCCCCCACTCCTTCCCTCCTTCCCTCCCCCACTCCACCCCTCCTTCTGAGGCAGACTAAAAACACAAGCCTCTGTCATCAAGGTTTTAGGTGAAGAGGTTTATATGATGAGTTGGTATGCAGATGATTTATATGATGAGTTGGTATGCAGATGGTTTATATGATGAGTTGGTATGCAGATGGTTTATATGATGAGTTGTTATGCAGATGGTTTATATGATGAGTTGGTATGCAGATGGTTTATATGATGAGTTTGTATGCAGATGGTCTTTGTACATGAAGATGATTAGCTAATCAAGGAATGTGATCAATGACTTGGTCAGAGCAAAAACAACAACTATAACTTTCCATTGATTGACAGGAGGCATTCAGAGAAAGAGAGAGAGAGAAAGAGAGAGAAAGAGAGAGAACTAGACTGACTGAACAACAAAATCCCTTGTTTCCTTTTACTTCCCTCTTGTTTCCTCTTACTTCCCTCTTGTTTCCTCTTACTTCCCTCTTGTTTCCTCTTACTTTCCTCTTACTTCCCTCTTGTTTCCTCTGGTTTCCTCTTACTTCCCTCTTGTTTCCTCTTACTTCCCTCTTACTTCCCTCTTGTTTCCTCTTGTCCTCACAGAAATGGGAGACAAAAAGATTAAGGGAGAAAGAAAGAGAGAGGGTCCATCTCATTGTGTGAGTGTCTGCATGCACAGATGTGTATTTGTTTGTGTCCCCTGGTGCATCCGGTGCAGCCAGTCCCAGTCCCTCTCTGCACCACACACCGCTCCCTGTAGCTGCCGAGTGCTGCAGCCACTCTGAAGGCCCATGGGCCTGGGACAGACATACAGACAGCTGCTGATTGTTTCAGGTTCACAGGGTGTGAAAGAGCCTCTGATCCCAGTGAGGGTGGTCTCTCTCTCTCTCTCTGTCTCTCTCAGAGGTGGGAGGGGGGACGGGACCAATGCCGTGAGTCACGTGACGTGTTCCACGCTAAGCAGACCAAAATGGAATCTGCTGGACAAAAACACACCACTTGTTGCAGCCTGCTTGTTCTGTCTGGCAGTGGTCTGGTCTAGTCTAGTCTGGCCTAGTCTTCTGGTCTAGTATAGTCTGGTTTAGTGTAGTCTGGTCTGGTCTAGTCTGGTCTGGTCTGGTGTAGTCTAGTGTAGTCTGGTCTAGTCTAGTCTGGTCTGACTCCTGTGTTCTTCTGGGCAATGCTAACTGCCTGCATCCAAATGCTTGTTTCTTATACGTCTTTGCCTTGACTCGTGTACCGGTATGCGTTTTGATTATATATTTTTCGGATTCTTTTTAGGAAGACCTATGGTGACTTCAAGAATAACACAATCCCCAGAGTATGTGTCTAACTCCACTGTACGCTCCCTGGTTGAAAACTCCAACCATAATTCAAGAACACTTCCCTATGTTTACACAAACATTCACCCATTAGTCATAATATGTGTGTTGATAATAATTAGGTTTAAAACAACATTATAATCTATATTTATGATCAAAACATTTGCTTCAATTATCAATAATAATACAGTAAAAAAATATTGCCTCTCAATTACAATATTCTAAATAAGAATGTGTTCTTAAATGAGCCGTCTGGTTAAATCAAAATGTTAAATAGGTAGACAGATATACTCTGAGGTATAAGAGAAAACAAACATCTTGCTGGTGATTAAAAACATACTGCTCTGAGAGGCAGCTAGCAGCATAAAGAGGAAAATAATTCCTTGCTGTATGCTGTATCTGTTTAGGCCCTGTCCTAACGGGGAGCCTTTTGGCCGTAACACAGGGCTATCACACTGATAAAGACCAGGGGGGAGGAGGAAGATCCCCTGCAGAGGTTTTCACACCAACCAGACCACAGACCAGTCATGGGACAAGTACAAATCTCTCCTGTCATCTTTTCACCTCTCCTCTCCTGTCCTCTTTTCTCCTGTCCTCTCCTGTCCTCTCCTGTCCTCTTTTCTCCTGTCCTGTCCTCTCCTCTCCTGTCCTGTCCTGTCCTCTCCTCTCCTCTATTTTCCTCTCTTTGCTGCTCTCAATCTCAAGTCCTTTCCATTTCTTTAATAGTAATAACCTTCCATCTTGTCCCATAAGGTCAGAAGATTGTTCTTGTTAGGTTGCAGGGTCAGGAAAACTTTCTGTTGGCTGTTGAGCTCAGTCCGGAGTTGACAAACCCTCAACACTAGTCTAATGTTGTCTAATGGTCTTAATCTGACCACATTAGCAGATCAACTCTTAAAACCTCTTTAAGAGTAATTACTGAGATTAACAAGTGTTAACTGTGATTTCATATTGGTGGTTTGTGCCATTTCCTCAAAAGACAAAAAGAAAGAAAATAAACATTTAAAAAGGAGACCACTCTAAAGGATGTGTAGGCCTACATATCTCATCAACTTGGACAATAAATGAATACTTTTTCAACTAACTTTCTACACCTTTCTGTAGGCTATTTTTTTGTATGAAAATAAAACATATCTTTCACTTTTCAGGGACTACAATAATGATGTCGTTTTGCTGTGGCTGTGAGTGTCCTGACAGAAGCACATTTGGAAAAGATATTGGCACCTGAAGTATTTCAGGTTACAAGAAACAGCTGTTCTCAAGCGCCACCACGACCCTCCATGGAATTCTGTAACCCCGACATAGAGACACACACACTGAGGCGAGGAACAACAGTGGGCCAGGCCGATGGCTTATGAGTCTGTGGCATATGCCGAATATAGAGGATCAAAACCTCAACTACCACATATTATGTTTGGGTGGTGGTGGGAGACGTGTCATTCCAAAATTCTCGACTGTGATTTTTTTGTTGTTGCTTTACCGCTCGTGCCAAGGCGTCATCAGCACGAGAAGCCAACTATCCCTATGCAAAGACCAACTCCAAGACATGCATTTATTCTTGAAAGGCAATTTTCAACCATCAACACTTAGAATTTACAAATCAAGAAGAGACCGGCGGGTTGGGAATGTTTAAGATAAAACATTTGAGGCATTCTTCAATAGTCTAAATAAGGTATTGAAATGCACAGTTCACTGACGATATTTCAGATGTTCTACACTGAAAGCAATAACCTATAATCAATAAATTCAAATAACTAAAGCCACTGAATTTGGCTAACATTGATTCATTATGTGTATTCAATGTAAACAATACACGCACCGCCATCGCCTATTAGATTGAATATCCCATTTAGACCACCATCACCCGAAGTGATACCAATCTGACAATAGCCATAATATATTCAACATGACATATTACATGACTGCTAAGTCCAAATAGAACTTGCATATGAACAAACAGACGTTTAGAACCACTATTAGGCCTTCATTCGAAATATCAACGACTTTAGCTTACTTGGAATTAGAAACAGAAACTGAATAGATAAAGCAATGCAAGTGTACCTTTTATGAAAAGTTGAAGAAGTCTGCATCAGTTTGTTGACTTGATCCCAAGGCTTGGGGACTTTTGGAAGCTGAAAGCGAGACCGTCCCTCTGGGGGTTCGAGAATTTCCAATAAAGCTCCCTCCCCTCTCTCTCTCTCTGCGTTCTTCTGGCACACAGATGGGGCAGTCGGAATTAACATTTATTTTCTCTCTTCTATTCCACCTCCCGTGTTCAAACCACGTCTTTTTCCACTTTTGTAGGAGCTTCTTTCCATGGTTTTCTTTATTCACAAAATTCACGAAATCAGTGTGCAGGACAACGTTGAACGAACCCCATTTTAGGTAACCAAAGTCCCGTAAGACCGAAGTTGGTTGCTCAGTCAATGGGGGAATGCGAGACCTCTCTTCTCCACCCCACTCCCTCCCTCACTTTTTTCAAAGTCTGTGGACCACCCCGAAACAGGAAGTTCAGTTTTTTGTTTTTCTTGAGAAAAAAATACCATGCTGGCTGCTTGGTGGAGTTTTCTTAGTGGAGTCGTTAACAGAGTTTCTTCCACTAGCTAAAGACCATGTCCATTTCAATCACAATTCACTATCATGTGCATCATATGAAAAGGATCTGTAAACGTTTACTAAACTGTTTCGTCATATGGTGGTCTGAAATTTATACGGGGTCTCATTTGACTTTTATTTATAAAGCTTGTTGAAATGTTTGAACGTTTTCTTTCTTGGGGCAGCAGCATATGTGGCACTAGGGATGTTGATTGCTGAATGTTATACGCCTTACTGGAATCCAAAACAGGCTACATCGCAAAACCTGTCCTAGAGTCAGGCCACCACGTCCTGAGACGGGATGCATGCAGTTGGTTAGGAATGCAGTTTGAAGATAGAAGGCGATTGCATAATATGTGTTGTCATAAGCTAGGTTTCCATCCCTGCGACAGATTTTCATGAGAAGATTCTGCATAAAAAAATATGAGCATTTTCCCATCAGAGATGTTTCCATTAAACTGACTTTTTGCTGATAAAGGGCTGTGCATGATGAGGTAACGTTTGCCATTAAATTACCATGTACAGAATAAAAAATACAGGTTAATGGGTTAATGTTGCATAGGCTTACATTTTTAAGTCATGATTTTAAAAAATCTGAGCGGTAGATATCTAGAGGTTCCTTCCCCCCTCTCCAGCCATAGCTACACTTTCATTGAGAATATGATACCGGAAATTAGAAGCAGGTCTTTTAAAGGTCTTGTAACCCCAATGTTCACAAATTATTGAGACCATGTTATACATTAAAAATTAACTTGGTTTTCATTTCCCTTAAGATTGAATGTATTTCAAAGCAATGATAGCTGTCTGTCTGACACAGACACTGATGCTCAGCCCATAATAACGCAATGCCCTACAGGACCAGAGTTACCCATACCTGCTGTGGTAGTTACCCATACCTGCTGTGGTAGTTACCCATACCTGCTGTGGTAGTTACCCATACCTGCTGTGGTGGTTACCCATACCTGTGGTAGTTACCCATACCTGCTGTGGTGGTTACCCATACCTGTGGTAGTTACCCATACCTGTGGTAGTTACCCATACCTGCTGTGGTGGTTACCCATACCTGTGGTAGTTACACATACCTGCTGTGGTGGTTACCCATACCTGTGGTAGTTACCCATACCTGTGGTAGTTACACATACCTGCTGTGGTGGTTACCCATACCTGTGGTAGTTACCCATACCTGTGGTAGTTACACATACCTGCTGTGGTGGTTACCAATACCTGTGGTAGTTACCCATACCTGCTGTGGTGGTTACCCATACCTGTGGGAGTTACCCATACCTGCTGTGCCTGGACAGACAGACAGACAGACTGGGGTAGGGGGCAGCAGAACTCTGTCTGTCCATATTAACATCTGTAGAATGTAACCCAACGTTGACAACCTGACGTTAGACAAGTAAACAGGGTTTTGTGAAACTATCTGCATAAGGTGTGGGCTATGATGTGGGAGAAGATATGAGGGCTCAGGGAGTTAGGGAGAGGAGAGGGCTGCAGTTAGTTTAAACAGGTTTTATTAGCTAACACTGCCAATGGGTGTTCAGGCACCTTCTGACCATAGCACCGCCTGGAGTTTGCTAAATGGCATTGGAACTTGGAATGGATCCCGTGCTATGGTCATATATGGTCATTGGGGCGGCAGGTAGCCCAGTGGTTAGAGTGTTGGGCCCGTAACCGAAAGGTTGCTGGATTGAATCCCAGAGCTGACAAGGTAAAAATCTGTCGTTATGCCCCTGAACAAGGCAGTTAACCCACTGTTCCTAGGCCGTCATTGAAAATAAGAATTTGTTCATAACTGACTTGCCTAGTAAAATAAAGGTAAAAAAAATATAAATAATTTAAAAAAATAATAATATGCACGAAAATAGAGGTCTTGAAGAGGGCAGTCCATATGCCCAGACGAGGGATATCAAGGATCTGGAAATATTCTGTATGGAGAAGTGGTCTAAGATACCTTCCAATGTGTTCTCCAATCTCATAAAACCTTTTAGAAAAATGCTCAGTGTCATTATCCTTGCAAGGGGAGGGTACTGGAGTACTGAAAACAGGGGATCCAATAATGTTGACCCTTGTCTTTTTTAGATGTGTGGTATTACTTGTTAAACAAAATCTCTTTCTCTGAGCAATTGTATTAGTATAAAATAATATAATTTTCCCATTTTTCTGTATTTGTATTATTTATTTTATTCAGTCTTGTTTGCTCATCTTTATCAAGGGTGTCAATAATGTTGTACCTGACTGTATATGTACAATGAACTTGCTGTCCAGCAAATAATGCTACAACAATTTGCGATAGTGACATGTGTCACGTGTCACAGACAGTTGGAAATTGAACAGTGATAACTAATCAATTTATTATTCTTATTGCCTGAATTTAAAATGTTCAGCTAAATATATCCAATCATCAATGGTATTGTTTTATCAACCATAACCAATCAACTACAACTACAGGCCTAATTTACATCGAAGTCGTGTGGCACCATTATTACCCTGCATAGGCGCTCAACAACGGCGAAAATAGGGACTCAAAATAATGACGTCCCGTTTACTTATTATTTGAGACTACCGGGGATGGTCTTCAACCAGAGGAAAGACTGGACATGGGCTTCAACCAGAGGGAAGACTGGACATGGGCTTCAACCAGAGGAAAGACTGGAGATGGGCTTCAACCAGAGGAAAGACTGGTGATGGGCTTCAACCAGAGGGAAGACTGGAGATGGGCTTCAACCAGAGGGAAGACTGGTGATGGGCTTCAACCAGAGGGAAGACTGGTGATGGTCTTCAACCAGAGGGAAGACTGGTGATGGGCTTCAACCAGAGGGAAGACTGGAGATGGGCTTCAACCAGAGGAAAGACTGGTGATGGGCTTCAACCAGAGGGAAGACTGGAGATGGGCTTCAACCAGAGGGAAGACTGGTGATGGGCTTCAACCAGAGGGAAGACTGGTGATGGGCTTCAACCAGAGGGAAGACTGGTGATGGGCTTCAACCAGAGGGAAGACTGGTGATGGGCTTCAACCAGAGGGAAGACTGGTGATGGGCTTCAACCAGAGGGAAGACTGGTGATGGGCTTCAACCAGAGGGAAGACTGGTGATGGGCTTCAACCAGAGGGAAGAGCTCCACTTGAAGGTGTACTCTCATCATTTCCCGGGCTGAAAGTAGGCCTACGTTTGGCTATCAAGGTAAATATGATAATTGATTTCTGACCCGTGCATATACTATACTTATTTTACCTTGAACACAAAAAACCTTGACTTAAAATGACTTAATATTTTTCTAATCTCTTCTACAATAGTGTAAGAACGAAAACAATGTATGCGACCAGTACTATGTTGAAAAAACCTGAAAAAAAATGTTGAAAATACATATGGAAGAAGTTCAGCCTATATATTTAATATCAGGACGCGTTTCGACTGCAGTAGCCAACGCCGTTGATGCCAACGCTGGCCTACGTAGTATCATTGATGATTTATGACTTATAAAGTATGGTTATACATTCATTATTGATATGTTGGATTCACGTTTACAATGTTTGATTAGATGTAGTCCTATTCTTTAACTTTGATTATTGGTTGAGATGGAAACGTGAATCCAACATATCAATTATTAATTAGTAGACAAACTGGAATTAAAGCCAGACTAAGTCTGTGGCGCAAAATACACATTTCCTTCAAATGTTGATATTAGGTTGTGTTGACTAGGGTTTAATATTTTTCCGGTATTTTACAAGTATTCCATCCAGAGAATAAATCACTTGTCTCCCAGGTAACAGGTTTTTTTCCCGCCACAACCGGAAGTGTCATTCAAAAGCATTAGAAAACATATATTGTAAATATGTCTGTTTGATTAGAGCTTTGATCAGCATGAACATTATAACCTGATACTACCTGAGCCTGATGAGGCATATATTAAATACATTTTATGAGCCCTACATTAAAGACATTTATTGAGCCCAAGGCCAAAAAAAGCCCAGATGATTGTGCCGTTATCAAAAATAGATATATGGGCTAGTGCACATTACGCATGACAGTAAAACGTCAACGCCCATAGATGTGGACATATGGTCTCTTGGGTAAATAAATGAAACTAGCTCCAGTAGGCTAATCTTTTTGAGTGTGAACTGTATTACTGTACTGTATTGTACCATACTGTATTACATAGACTGGAATTACACACCTCATACAAACCATGATGAAGCAGAAGAGAACATGCGATTCTGGTGCAGCACATGCAGCCTACAAAGTTACAAGTATATGCCAGCTAATTTCATTTGAATGTTTAAATATAATAGGGCCGATTTGTATAATTAGTTGTCAGACTCATATGTACATTTCATAATATGTCCCCTAATGTTATTAGCCTACCTCCTATCTCTCTCTGTTGTTTCCTTCCTTCTTCTCTTTCAACAGTTAAATGAAATACGTTTAGTTGTCCTCATCCTTGAATAATATAGGACCATAATTAGGTGCAGAAGTCTTTCACTTCTCCTCAAGAAGATTGAATGGTTATGGGTCTGAATAAATAACTGCTCAAACTCACACGTTCGCTCTTCTTTCTAACTACGCGTGAGTTCAATTGGCTGCTTGGGAAAAAAAAAAAGCTTGCCTTCCTCTTCGAAGAGTCTATTGGTATCAGAAATGCTAAAAATATATAATGTCCAGCAAGCTATTCTAGTCTAGTTTTCCTGCATGAGACTCCAAGAGTTAAGGAGCGTTTTTTAAGGAGAGGCCAGTGGAGCACAGGTGCTTGCATATTGCGGTTATAAGCTAGAAGCTTATTATGCATAACCCATCATTTATTAGCTCAATATAAGGCTAATACTGCATTGAAATGATTACCTGAAAGAGGTAGGCTAGAAACATCTACTGTATATACAGGGCTATAAATCAATCTACAACAGGATGATATATTGATCTATTTGGATGCAGTTGATGGAGAGAGAGAAAGACTGTGAGATTGCTCACACGTGCACTGATTTAAAGCAATGATATTCAAGTGTTAGGCTGTTTTAAAACTCTGCAGCTGCAATAAAAATATCTTTACAATTAAAAACAAGGTGACCCCAAAACCCAGATGTAGACGGGTAAATTAGACTCACATTAAGTCTTTATATTACTGTAGCATAGGCTATGATGCAGTAGGCCTATACCTGTCACAAGAAGTTACCATGATGAGATGATAGGTTACCATGCGTCGATTCATTTAACAGTTCCATTTCAAGCCACGTAGTCATATAAATAATCCATTATAATTTACTGGTTTCTTGCAGTTATTTATCCCAGGAAAAGGGAGTGGTTTTGGGTGGTAAATCCTGGTAAATCTCGATAACCGGGTTCCCCACTGTCACGCCTACTCCCGCGCTCTATTTCGCCGGCACTGGCCCTGGCAATCATCATTACGAACACCTGCTCCCCGTCATCACCCTGATTCCTCTCCCTTTATTTAGCCCTCTGTAGCCTCAGTCATCAGGCAGTAATGGTTTTTGTTCACGTTCTGTACGTGTCTCCTGTCTTGTTTATCTTCATGATTCTTATAATTTAACTCACCTTCTGCACCTGCTTCCTGACTCCCAGCGTATCCATTACACCCACCATTCAACCCTAGTGTTGACAACCAAGCTAAATTCAATATCACTTTTGTAATACATTAAATAGCCTAAAGTTAAGGCTATTTTACAAACTAATGTAAGAGTATTTATTCAACCTTAAAATGAGTAACACATCCATGGCCACATTGAAGGTTAGCCTACTGAAACTATAAATGTCTTCTTATGTAATCATATAAAGCCTGCATGTTCAAGACAGCACGCAAAGGTCACAGGTCTGTGGAGATCTTCACAATCGCTATAATAATCTGTTGAATCTCGATTCGCATTGACCACTGGTACTTTTAATGTAATCTCAACTGTTATCCAGGTCATTTGGCTCTGCTATTAGATGAAGCACAGTGATAACACATAAAAAATACAAAATATATGACGTTGTATTCCCATTTGAACTTTGCTGTGCTTTTAAAATGGTTCAAAGCGCAGTGATAAATAAGACATTTAGATGACAAATAAACCAAAAATCTGACACTGTTTTTCCATTGGAATTTGGTTGTGCTTTTAGATGGTTGAAAGCATTGTGATAATGCGTCGGGTCGGGAATTCAACAAACTTCTGGCTGTCTTTTTTGAGTGGGTGAATAAAGGTTGAACTCTTACCTTGAAATTACGGTGTGCCCAGTGGGTAGTTGTTGTTCTTGCCTCTTATAGCCCTTTTGTGTTCAGTGATGTGTGTTCTCAGTGCAGGCGTGGTTTTCCCAATGTACAGTTTTTGGCACACGGGCACTGGATAGCATAGACGACTAAGAGCACAAGTTGTGAGGCTCTTCAGGGTCATATGATTGTTGGTTTTTGGATGGGGGGGATTGGGTTAGTGCGTCCCTCATGAAAAAGTACTACTGAATTGCTATTCATCAATACTACACAAGATCGTACTGTTTTTACTACCTGATTGCTATTGAGACGTGTAGTAAAACCAGTAGTGATTTATGTAGTAATTTAAGTAGTAATGAGTGATAAATTGAGACGTTTCACTACTGGTGAACACTACATATTTCCTACTCAAATCACTACATAGTTGTCATTTAAAAAAGTGGTGGGGAGTAGGCTTGGTTATTGTTTCAACTGCTGATTGCTGCTTTAATGACTACTGTGTGACTACACTGTGTTTGGGTATCTACTACTTAAAACCTACATGTTCATGCCTACTCAATCCCTATTCAATTACTACTTCCATCTGTGTAGTAAAACAGTAGTGATTTATGTAGTCGTTTAAGTAGTAATGGGTGGTAAATTGGGACATATGTCTATTGGTGGACACGACATATTACATAATACTTCCTTAATGAATACTGTCACTACCAAGCTTTTTGGTATCTACTACTTAAATCCTCCACATTCCTACACAATTCCTCCATGTTCATCAAACAATAAATAAGCTTATACAAACTTAATTGCAATTTATTTTATTAAATTAATCAAATTTCAATTAATTGATGGTAAAAAAAATCTTTAATCTATTTGAGGCCTTGCCTTCATTCAGCTTTGACTTAAATATCTTCAGATCTTTTTTGTTGTTGTTACAGCCACATTTCTCTAACCTTTTAGAAAATAAAGACAACCAATTATAACCATTAACAATCATCTGCTAACAGAGGTCACATAAGACAACACAGAATTTCATTTAATAAACAATGTTGATCTTACCAACAATGGCCTCCAGTCTTATGTATTGTGCCTCCTTAGCAACAGGTCAAAAGAGGTAGCTAGGTAGAATGGGTAAGTATACGGATATGAACATACTGTACATTTGCATACAAACACGTATACTCAACAAAAATATGAACCCAACATGCAACAATTTCAATTTTTACTGGGTTACAGTTCATATAAGGAAATTAGTCAACTGAAATAAATTCATTAAGCCCTAATCTATGAATTTCACATGACTACGCAGGGAGCCAGGCTCACCCATTGGTGGGCCAGGCCCAGCCAAACAAAAACAAAAAAATTCCCTACAAAAGTGCTTTATTACAGACAGAAATGCGCCTCAGTTTCATCAGCTGTTCGGATGGCTGGTCTCAGATGATCCCGCAGGTGAAGAAGCTGGATGTGGACGTCCTCGGCTGGCGAGGTTACATGTGGTCTGTGGTTGTGAGACCAGTTGAACATACTGCCAAATTCTCTAAAGTTACGTTGGAGGCGGCTTATGGTAGAGACATTAACATTCAATTAATTGACAGCCGCTCTGGTGGACATTGCTGCAGTCAGCATGCCAATTGCAAGCTGACAAAACTGCACATTTTAGAGTGGCCTTTTATTGTTCCCAGCACAAGGTGCACCTGTGTAATGATCATGCTGTTTAATCAGCTTCTTGATATGCCACACCTGTCAGGTGGATGGATTATCATGGCAAAGAAGAAATGCTAACTAACAGAGATGTAAACAAATTTGTGCCCAACATTTTTGAGAAATAAGCTTTTTGTGCACATGGAACATTTCTGGGATCTTTTATTTCAGCTCAGCTTCAGTGTAAGTTATTACCTGATGAGGGACTTCACTGTTTGGCATGTTTTGATTAACACTATTTGGTCAAAAAAAATGTAAATTGTACTACTTGAAGGAAGGGACCATTGTCATGTTTTTAAATAAATAAAAACAATAGACATACACTACATGACCAAAAGTATGTGGACACCTGCTCGTCGAACTCCTTCCAAAATCATGGGCATTAATATGGAGTTGGTCCCCCTTTGCTGCTATAACAGCCTCCACTCTTCTGGGAAGGCTTTCCACTAGATCAGTGTTACTTGAGGACCAGGGTTGGGAAAAACTGATCTAGTGTTGCTGCAGGGACTTGCTTCCATTCAGCCACAAGAACATTATTGAGGTCAGGCACTGATGATGGGAGATTAGGCCTGGCTCGCAGTCTGCGTTTCAATTCATCCCAAAGGTGTTTGATGTGGTTGAGGTCAGGGTTCTGTGCAGGCCAGTCAAGTGCTCCAGAGTCCAATGTCGGTAAGATTTACACCACTCAAGCCGATACCTGGCATTGCACATGTTGATCTTAGGCTTGTGTGTGGCTGCTTGGCCACGGAAACCCATTTCATGAAGCTCCCGACAAACAGTTCTTGTGCTGACGTTGCTTCCAGAGGCAGTTTGGAACTCTGTAGTGAGTGTTGCAACCAAGGACAGACCATTTCTACACGCTACGCGCATCAGCAGTCCGTGGTCCCGTTCTGTGAACTTGTGTGGCCTACCACTTCTCGGCTGAGTCGTTGATGCTCCTAGAAGTTTTCACTTCACAATAACAGCACTTACAGTTAACCGGGGCAGCTCTAACAGGGCAGAAATCTGATGAACTGACTTGTTGGAAAGGTGGCATCCTATGACGGTGCGAGGTGGCAAGTCATTGAGCTGTTCAGTAAGGCCATTCTACTGCCAATGTTTGTCTATGGAGATTGCATGGCTGTGTGCTCCATTTTATACACCTGTCAGCAACGGGAGTGGCTGAAATAACCAAATCCACTATCCATGGGGTGTCCATATACTATTGTAAATTTAGTGTATGTCCCAATTTACCACCCATTACCCATTGTCATGTCTTTTTATTCAAATAAAAACTAATAGACATATGGCCCAATTTACAACCCCTTAGTACTTTAATTACTACGTAAGTCACTAGCATGACGAAAACAGAAGTTACATAGCTACTTTTCAATGGGGCTAGCAAAGAGCTAGGCTAAACACAATACATATCCCTGAAATGGGGTTTGTTTGAATAGCCTTGACATTAACAATTTTGTATGAGTAATAAAAACAAGGCATGCTAGCTCCATCCTGGTGATGCAGTGGACTCATTCCGTGGATAGAGAGCAGAACATCATAGGTTTGAATCTCACTGATGCCATGCCACAATAAAAAATTAATGTTTGTATGATTAATGCCCAAGCAAATTCATTTCCTTGTGTGCTTGGTGTTCAAAACAGTTAACCTAAGCTAGCAGTGTTATTATAAGTCTTATTGAAACATTTTCTAAGAACATTATTTAATTACATTACAATAACCTATAATCTCTGTTCTCAGAACATTAATAAAAACCTCACAGAAAAACTTTCAGAGGACCATAGAAAAATTCTCAGAATAATAGTAGAGAGAATGATTTATTTCAGCTTTTATTTCTTTCATCACATTCCCAGTCGGTCAGAAGTTTACATACACTCAATTAGTATTTGGTAGCATTGCCTTTAAATTGTTTAACTTGGGTCAAACGTTTCGGGTAGCCTTCCACAAGCTTCCCACAATATGTTGGAGAACTTAGGAAGGTTAAACACCAGGAAGGCTACAGGGGTTTGATAGCACAAGCGGGGAGCCCAGCGAACAGAGAGTTGCAGTATGGGTGATAATATAATATTATATTATGACAAGTGCCTGGATTAGGACCTGCGTCACTTCCTGTGTGAGGTAGGGTCGTCCTCTACGGATGTTGTAGAGGATGAACCTGCAGGAGTGAGTCACTGCTTTGATATTTGCAGAGTATGACAGGGCATTGTCCAAGGTCACGCAAAGATTCTTTGCACTCAGAGGGGGACACCGTGGAGTTGTCAACTATGATGGAGAGGTCTTGGAGTGAGCAGGCCTTCCCCGGGAGGAAGAGCAGCTCTGTCTTGTCTAGGTTGAGCTTGAGGTGGTGGGCCGACATCCAAGTTGAGATATCCGAGTCCGAACTAACAACGGCGTCGCGTCTCCGAATATCAGATCAAAACCGCAGAGACCCACTCGCTCTAGGCATCAACATACAGGCCGAACTCCACGGACCGCTGCCATGTTGTGCAATGCCGTGCTGAAGCATGAACTCCACTTCACTGCAGAGCTTCTCTCTCTTTTCAGGATTCACTCGATATACAGTACATGTTATGCAGTTGCTCTACTGATAATCTCAGTGCGTCCTTGCTGGGATGACACAATCAATCTACTGTCGAGGATTGCAAACACACCGTTCCACGGGAGGGGACAGTACACTGCATATCCATATCGTTCCTGGGTGTCCATATGGACAACAGACTGGAATGGGCTGGTAACACCGGGGCCCTGTACAAAAAGGGCCAGAGCCGACTCTACTTTCTGAGGAGGCTCAGGTCCTTCAACGTGTGCAGTAAACTACTGCATACCTTCTACCAGTCTGTGGTGGCCAGTGCCATCTTTTTTGCAGTGGTGTGCTGGGGAGCAAACATCAAAGCCGGTGATGCTTCTCGGGTAAATAAGCTGATCAGGAAGGCTAGCTCTGTCCTGGGGATGAGCCTTGACACTCTAGAGGAGGTGGCGGAGAGACGGATCCTGGCCAAACTGCTGGCCATCATGGACAACGTCACCCACCCTCTGCACACTATGGTTATGACGCAGAGGAGCACTTTCAGTCACAGACTGATCCCACCACGGTGTGCCAGAGAGCGCTACAGGAGGTCCTTCCTGCCGGCGGCTATGAGACTATATAATGCCTCACCGGGGTGCCGTGCCGTCGGCAACATAGATCTGGAACTGTTGGGGTGCTAGGACCTAGTTTAACAATTATGCATCCATCCGTGAGTAACTCTGGTCCGTCAGCACTCATCCACTCAGGACCTATTTATTCATACAGGTCTGTATATACATACTCATGTACAGTTGTTATATTATATCACATGCAATATTGTAAGTAATTATTGGACGTAGGCATTCACTCAGGAATGCATATTAGTATCCTGCCAGTTGCACCTTTTCTCATTGCTTTTAGTATATCGAATGTGCAATAAGTGCAGTTGTCTGTAATTAAACCCTGCGCACTAAGGACTGTATTTTAAGGGAATTACTATTATTACCCCAAATGATATCATACACACATTTAGCTATTAAAGTATCTCTTCCTGTCATTTACCTGTACAGTTTGTGTAAACATGCAAGTATTCACTTATCTGTAAATATAACTGTATACCTAACTGTACAGCTAATTTAACCATGCAAAATTTTCACTTACCTGTTAATTTACCCAGTCTGTCTGTTAAGTAAACTATTATTACCCTCGCTCATATCATACGCATTTTTAGCTACTGAAGTATTTCTCTGCCATCGACCTGTATAGTATAGTTAACCATCCAACATCCACCAATGTATAGTGTACATATTCAGCCAACCACTCATACTATGCAATGTCCTTTTATAGCTTTTTTTTTTGCACTCCAGATATCTTGTATTTCTATACTTTTTCATACTGCCGCTCTATGTATCATGTACCGTGTATCTGTCTTTTGTGTACTTTTCGTTGTGGCATTTTGCACCTGCCCTGTGTTTTGTTGTAGCTGCTTGACAATGAAATTTCCCCCCCGGGGGAGCAATAAAGTACCTATCTATCTATAATGTCCTGAATAATGTACAAGTATACCTCGCTCCCTATCCGACTGAATCGCTTAGGAATAACAAACACAAATCCAACATCTATCGAAACTGTTAAACTACCTGTTCACTACCTTCCTGCCCTCCGGGGATGTGCTACTCAACCCTGGGCCCGACATCACTGAGTGGAAAGCAGTGGATGTCCGCGCCCTCTAATCATCGCCGCCGCGGAAGTGAGTGAGTGCTATGGTCCCATGATTTCTCTCCAGTCACCCAGCTCCAAGATTCAATTTTACTCTCCAAACATATCCAAATAGCTATACGATTAGTTTTAATTAGTTCCCTGCATCCAGTGCAAGCGGAAGGGATAGTTAATTGCACTACCAAACTGCCCCTAATCAAAACAAAAACGGCCTAAACGCAGCCGTCAGAAAACACAGAAAATTTAACTTTTTTCAATGTCATCTAAGCCCAAGGGAATACTAGGGGGGCGCTTGAACATTCTCAGTGTCATTCCAAAAAGTGATCAAATTCAACATCTTCTCACAGACCAAATTGAGTGGTCATGTGATAATGAACAAGAATGGATTGGCCTAAACGTTCCACTGTCTCCCCAAATGTATTTTTTATTTTATTTAACTAGGCAAGTCAGTTAAGAACAAACTCTTATTTACAATGACGGCCTACCAAAAGGCAAAAGGCCTCCTGCAGGGATGGGGGCTGGGATTAAAAATATAAATAAATGAAATAAAAATATATCACAAAACACACATCACGACAAGAGAGAAAACACAACACTACATAAAGAGAGACCTAAGACAACAACATAGCATGGCAGCAACACATGACAACACAGCATGGTAGCAACACAACAACAACATGGTAGCAACATAACATGGCAGCAAAACAACATGGTGGCAGCACAAAACAGGGTACAAACATTATTGGGCACAGACAACGGCACAAAGGGCAAGAAGGTAGAGACAACAAGACATCACGCAAAGCAGCAGTAAGAGTGTCCATGATTGAGTCTTTGCGTGAAGAGACTCGTTGTACTCTTATTGGAATGTATAGACCACCTATACATGTGATTTTGTGAAAGAGGTCATCTTAATGGGAGATTTCAACATTAATTATGAAGACTAGTCTTGTAGGAAAACCTTCAAATGGATCACTAATACCTTTGACCTTACACAGCTAGTTAAAGGGCCAACCAGGATGACTTGTTGTTCTAAAACATAGATTGATCTGGTGTTCAGTAATAATGTCTTAGGTCTCTCTTTCTAGTGATCAATTAGCCTTTTAAATTAGCCTTTTTAGCTAGCACAACGTGCCATTGGAACACAGGAGTGATGGTTGCTGATAACGGGCCTCTGTACGCCAATGTACTGTACATAACTGTGCACTCTCCTCAAACAATAGCATGGCATTATTTCACTGTAATAGCTACTGTAAATTGGACAGTGCAGTTAGATTAACAAGAATTTAAGCGTTCTGCCCATATAAGATATGTCTATGTCCTGGGAAATGTTCTTGTTACTTACAACTTCATGCAGAGGTTAACGTACAGGCTGAACAGGAGGGGCCCCAGTAATGACCCTTGGGGCACGCCCACATCATAACTGAGAGTGGGCGACAGCTCATTGATCACTCTGACACACTGGGTTCTGCCTTCAAGGTATGATTTCATACATCTCAAGGCATCGGGGGAATGTTGAACATGGACAGTTTTGGATGAGAACCTCATGGGTAACAGTATCAAAAGCTTTCCTTAGGTCTAGAAATACAGGAGTGATGGTTGCTGATAATGGGCCTCTGTACGCCTATGTAGATATTCCATTGTAAATCAGCCTTTTCCAGCTACAATTGTCATTTACAACATTGACAATGTCTACACTGTATTTCTGATCAAAGTGATGTTATTTTAATGGACAAAATGCTTTTCTTTCAAAAACAAGGAAATGTCTAAATGACCCAAACTTTTGAACGGTAGTGTATGTGAATGCAAAGAGCAAACAACAAGCTGCACAAGAACTCACTACTGTAATGGTCCAGGTTACAAAGTTGAGTTGGAGGAGTGCGTGGCCACGCAGTCATGGGTGAACAGGGAGTACAGGAGGGGGCTGAGCACGCACCCTTGTGGGGCCCCAGTGTTGAGGATCAGTGAGGAGGAGGTGTTGTTTCCTACCTTCACCACCAGGGCCCAGTTGCACAGCGCGGAGTTCAGACCCAGGGCCTTGAGCTTGATGATGAGCTTGGAGGGCACTATGGTGTGGAATGCTGAGCTATAGTCAATGAACAGCATTCCTACATAGGTATGCCTCTTGTCCAGATGGGTTAGGGCAGTGTGCAGTGTCGTGGCGATTGCATCGTCTGTGGATCTATTGAGGCGGTAAGCAAATTGAAGTGGGTCTAGGGTGGCAGGTAGGGTGGAGGTGATATGATCCTTGACTAGTCTCTCAAAGCACTTCATGATGACAGAGGTGATGCTACGGGGCGATAGTCTTTTAGTTCAGTTACCTTTGCTTTCTTAGGTACAGGGACAATGGTGGCCATCTTAAAGCATGTGGGGACAACAGACTGGCTAGGGATTTGATTGAATATATCTGTGTACACACCCGCCAGCTGGTCTGCGCATGCTCTGAGGACGTGGCTAGGGATACCATCTGGGCCAGCAGGCTTGTGATGGTTAACACGCTTAAATGTCTTACTGAGAAGGAGTGGCATTGTATTATCCATAAAGCGAGCGAAGAAGGTGTTCAGCCTGTCTGGAAGCGAGACGTCGCTGTGACTCAACTTTGTCCCTATACCGACATTTAGCCTGCTTGATTGCATTGTGGAGGAAATAACTGCACTCTTTGTATTCTTCCATATTCCCAGTCTTCTTGCCCTGGTTAAATGCGGTGGTTCGCGCTTTCAGTTTTGCGAAAATGCTCCCATCTATCCACTGTTTCTGGTTGGGTTATGTTTTAATAGTCACAGTGGGTACGACATCTCCTATGCACTTCCTTATAAACTCATTCACCGTGTTTGCGTATGTGTCGATATTATTATCTGAAGCTACCCTGAACATGTCCCAGTCCACGTGATCAAAACAATCTTGAAGCGTGGATTCCGATTGGTCAGACCAGCGTTGAATAGACCTAACCACACTGTGCTGCGAGACTAATCAAGATGTTATGCAACTTTAGGAAAGACCTACTGACCAATTAAGTACGTGCTAACCGAAACAATTTATCTCAAAATGAATCTCAGGGCTTCACTCACCGTCACCAGAGGGCAGTGTCACACAGTTAGAGAAAAGAGAACACAGAAAAACACAAGTGACACACATCTGACAAGCTCTGTGTGCTGCGAGACTAATCAAGATGTTATGCAAGTTTAGGAAAGACCCACTGACCCATTAAGTATTTAGGCTGATAAGTTTAGGAAAGACCTACTGACCCATTAAGTATTTAGGCTGATAAGTTTAGGAAAGACCTACTGACCCATTAAGTATTTAGGCTGATAAGTTTAGGAAAGACCTACTGACCCATTAAGTATTTAGCCTGATAAGTTTAGGAAAGACCCACTGACCCATTAAGTATTTACCTGATAAGTTTAGGAAAGACCCACTGACCCATTAAGTATTTAGCCTGATAAGTTTAGGAAAGACCCACTGACCCATTAAGTATTTAGCCTGATAAGTTTAGGAAAGACCCACTGACCCATTAAGTATTTAGGCTGATAAGTTTAGGAAAGACCCACTGACCCATTAAGTATTTAGGCTGATAAGTTTAGGAAAGACCCACTGACCCATTAAGTATTTAGGCTGATAAGTTTAGGAAAGACCCACTGACCCATTAAGTATTTAGGCTGATAAGTTTAGGAAAGACCCACTGACCCATTAAGTATTTAGGCTGATAAGCAACATCTTTATTGATTCAAACATCCAAAATAGTAAACAATAGAATATACCGCAAATACTCTAATATATAAGTGTTTCACTTGAACTTACTTTGAAATATATAATTATATTGTTACTGTATATCACAGATATATGAAACTTGTGAATATTGAACATAGAAATGTCTTTAAACGGAAGCCCGACCAATTACACCCCTATTTTGGGGTTCTAATGGGGTAATACAGTTGAGTTCATGAGGCTTAGTTATATTCATAAGCTCATATGTTATATTGTTGAAGAATCAATGGCTATATATAATTAATTTAAAAGTCTGTAATGGATGAACCGATCCCGGAATTCCCCTTTAAGACCTGGCTTTTTTATTTTTAGCAAAAAAAAAATATTTGTTTAATTATTATTGAATATTAAAACATACTATCTACCTGCAGTGAAGCCGCTCAACATTTACATTACATTCAGTCAACTAGCAGACACTCCCATCCAGAGTGACACACAGGAGCAACCAGTGTCAAGCTCCCTCCCTGCCCAAGGGCACGTTGACAGATCTCCCACCAAGTCAAATCGACCTATCGGCTACCAGCCCAGGCTCCCAACCACCAGGCCACTAACCATCCAAGATTACTCCACAATTCCCTTAGAGCTGCCCCTCAACCATCCGAGACCCTGCTCCTCAAATCAAACTGGTATACTTTCCTATTTATAACATAATTTAATTCCTCCTCCAGTTTTGATCCTACATTAGGCAGACAGACCAGCTCCTTACCTCCTGCTGCCACCTGCCTCCTCCAGTTTTGATCCTTTAAATTGGGCAGACAGACCAGTTCCCTACCTCCTGCTGCCACCTGCCTCCTCCAGTTTCTATTTTATAACCATTTTGGGTTCAAGTAAAACTTTTGTATAAGGGAAGCTTTTAGAGAGAGGTTTAGTGCTTTTAAATGTAACAATCTCAACCCACCCAGTTCATATTCATTAAATAGATAGGCACGTTTTTGATTTGATTTTCAATTACATTTGCATTGATGTCAGAGTGATTAGAGGGACAATAGAGTGCTGAGTACCAGGCAGTTAGTAAGTTTGGTAGACTACTAATGACCATCAGCAGCATCAGAGCATGGAGAAGCCTAGTTACCGTGACTAAACAGTCACATGGAATTTGACTGCAGTCGTGACTTGTGACTGCCGGTGTGCCACCAATATGGTCATCATAACAGCCTTAATTGGAACTACACACTACTTTTTTTTGTAAGGATTTATGTTCAGAGAGGTCTCTGGAAACCTTTATGTTTTTCAGGTTTAGTGTCCAGAGACCTCTCTGGAATTATATGTTCTGTTTGGGATTGATCCCCAATTAGAGGCAGCTGTGCCGCATTGCCTCTAATTGGGAAGCCTATTTTAGTTCAGTATTCCCACCTGTGTTTGTGGGTTTTTGTGTGTGTTCTTTTTGTGCAGGCCCGTTCATGGTCGCTGTCTCTCCTTTTGTTGGTTTTGGAATTTTTACATAATAAAAGGAATGTATTCGCTCCACAGCTCTGCGCTTCAGGTCCTGTCTAACTGCAACCACCACACCAGGACCAAGCAGTGTGGGAAGGAGGAAAGGGAGCCTCAGCAGGAGAGAGGAGGAGAGCGACGGCCCAGAGGCAACCCTAAGTCATAGTCTTTATTAAAATCTTTATTAAAATCTCCACTTTCAGTAGAAAAATCCTCCATGATTTTGACTGAATACGTGTTTGTTGTTTCTACGCTTGCCAGGGAATCATCACAGAGAAGAATGTTCGTAGAGAGGAGTCAAATAATATTTTTGTATAACTTTCTCATTGCTGCAGTGAATGTGCTGCTCCAATCTCATGCCTCTATGAACCTGTGCCGAATCAAGGTTCCAGACATCACCCGGTTCCAAGTTGCTCCCTAACCCTTCCTCTATGATAAGCGCGATAATGACAGTGATAATAATGATGATCAGTATAAGTAACTTTATCATCTGATTGATTGCAATAATCAATTAATGAATGACTTGCTTGCTTGACGGATTGATTGACGAAAGGTTATCTTGTGTAATGTGTGCATAATGTGTGCAATATTTTACCAACACAGATGAAATCAATAGATGATGTACTGTATGTTCTGTTAATCGAAAACACGATATCAATATCTGGACCAAGGCCATTTTCATCAGGGCTGTGGGCATGTCACGGGGGAGTGGTAGTGATGGTGGGTCAGGGTCAGGGCTGTGGGACGTGTCACGGGGGAGTGGTAGTGATGGTGGGTCAGGGTCAGGGCTGTGGGACGTGTCACGGGGGAGTGGTAGTGATGGTGGGTCAGGGTCAGGGCTGTGGGACGTGTCACGGGGGAGTGGTAGTGATGGTGGGTCAGGGTCAGGGCTGTGGGACGTGTCACGGGGGAGTGGTAGTGATGGTGGGTCAGGGTCAGGGCTGTGGGACGTGTCACGGGGGAGTGGTAGTGATGGTGGGTCAGGGTCAGGGCTGTGGGACGTGTCACGGGGGAGTGGTAGTGATGGTGGGTCAGGGTCAGGGCTGTGGGACGTGTCACGGGGGAGTGGTAGTGATGGTGGGTCAGGGTCAGGGCTGTGGGACGTGTCACGGGGGAGTGGTAGTGATGGTGGGTCAGGGTCAGGGCTGTGGGACGTGTCACGGGGGAGTGGTAGTGATGGGGGGTCAGGGTCAGGGCTGTGGGACGTGTCACGGGGGAGTGGTAGTGGTGACGGGTCAGGGTCAGGGTCAGGGCTGTGGGACATGTCACGGGGGAGTGGTAGTGGTGACGGGTCAGGCTCTCATGTTTGACCCGGTGAGGTGCTGTTATTGACGTTCTCTTTATTTTCATTAAAGTTCTAAAGTATAGTTATTTTGCCTCACTACTGCACACTCGCTACCCTAATACCTCACAATTTGTCCCATACATAACACTTTGTATTCAGGACATCAAGTTTTTTTTCAGTTTTATTTTAGTGGCTTATTGGAAACAGGATGCATGTTTTGGACTCTTTTTAGTCTGTACAGGCTTCCTTCTTTTAGTGTTGTGGAGTAACTACAATATTGTTGATCCATCCTCAGTTTTCTCCTGGATTTAGCTAGGCTCGCCATAACTAAGGGGTTGAATACTTATTCACTTAAACATTTCAACTTTTCATTTGTTATTAATTTGTAAAATTTTCGAAAAACACAATTTCACTTTGACATTATGGGGTATTGTGTGTTGGCCAGTGACACAAAATAATTTTTTATTTAGGCTCTAACACAACAACATTTTGCAAAAGTCAAGGTGTGTGAATACTTTCTGAAGGCACTAATCAGGCTCTTTCACACACAGATCCAAACTTTACGTTTTTGTTTAACACCCTAGAGTATATTGACACACCGGCGAGTCAATCTAAGTAACATAATAAAAACATCAAAATCTATCAGTTTAAACTAGAGAAATCAATTTTTTTTAACGGGCTGTGTCTCAATCTACCACATCCGTCTATTTTGCCTTCTGCTCTGCATCCGGCTGTTTGTCAGACCAGGAGACATCCTGAAAATTGTTCTTCTCAACAAGGTCATTAAAAGCAAGGTTAAGAAGCAGTAGTTTTTTTTTAGTTTTTACGTCTTTTAATTACATTTCTTTACACCAGTTTCAAACAGCTGAAAATACAATGTGTGTGTAAATACTGCCTGTGTGTATATATACTGCCTGTGTGTGTAAATACTGCCTGTGTGTGTATATACTGCCTGTGTGTGTAAATACTGCCTGCTATCATCCTCTTCTACCACTTCACCAAATATTTCCCAAACCTTACTTTCCTGGTCTTCCTGTCTCTTATTGAATTAAACTCCAACAGTGTTCATTTTTGCTTCCCAAAAGCATTTGGCACGTGTACAGTTTGGCCCTAAAGTTTAGGCTTACGCACTAATGTCAGATAGATTAAAAATAATGAAATAAAAACCTCAATGTAGTTTATAGATCTAAATATCAGAAGAATTATACATTTATGGATTTTTTAAGGTATTGTTTTTTGTTTTTTTTCATCCGGCCCGCTGCCACCAACCCTGCCTTTATCCACACAATATTGGATGACCCGCACATCACTAGCGGGCGGATGCATGATATGCCTACAGAGGCTGCAGGGTGCCAGAAATATTTGACTATGTTTACCTGACAAACACAGACAATCCATAAAAATCACTTTCAGTATTTGTCCAGGCAAACACGCTCTTTGCCTTTCAGATGCTATTGATTTTAGTTTTTGTGAGATATCATTCCCCCCATTACTCTCCCAATACTTTGCAGTTTAAATGTGAAAAGTTTAATTGTATTACTGTGTTTTCAAAGAGGGTGTTTTGGAATTTAGTATTTTAATATGTTTGAAGCCATTGTGGTATACAATTAAGTTTCAGACTTTGTGTTTTTATTGTAAGCTTTGCCAAAGATCCGTTGGGGTGAAACCTCTAAAGTTCTAAGCCTATGGTGGGTGTGGGGAGGGGGGGGGGGGATACACATGGAATTGTTTTAAGATGGTCATACCATGGATCATTTAGCTATTTGATTTTGAATTTTAGGTAGGTATAAAAAAAAAAACTATATATATATATATATATATATATATATATATATATATATATATATATATATATATATATATATATATATACTATAGCCCATCTAAATGCATTTAATAACACCGTGACAAAAGGCAAAAAAGACAGTCAAAAAAATCCTAAAGAGTAAGGCTTTGAAGTGTCTGTCCTATATCTAGGAGATATAAGAAAGATCAGGATATATGTGTTTTTTTTTTACACATATTTAACTCCTTATTTTTGTTGGCACAAAATTACTTCCACACTTCCATTCGTTTGTATGGAACTTAGAGAGTCTCCCCTTTCTATAGTGGAGTGGTATTAGTTTGAAGCTCAAACGGTTAGGACGCTATAGACGTTTTCATGAGAAGACCGATTTTCGGGATCCCTCATGGTCTGACAAACACCGCGGTGGATTGAGACACAGTGCATGCAAAAAAAAACGGATATCGCCAGCTGAAATTTACGGATTTATATCATTATTTTGCCACAGGTGTACTGTGATAACTGTGCTAATGAGATGAGAGTTAGGAAAACGCTTGTATTTCTGGTAGAACAGGCGACTCCTCAAGAAATCCAAAACGTCATCAGTGTCAAGTCAAACATATTTATTTGTTTTGTTTAAAATATATTTTCAAAATGGAATTATGGCATACAGTACAATAAACGAATTCCTAATAAAGTATTCTTATTATATAATATAAAAAAAAGATCATACAGACCATATAATCTGCTGGAATTGATATTCAATCAAAATGCTGGTATCATTATCCAGTTACAGTATACAGATATTCCTCCATTTTGTTCATAATTTTGTTGTTATATCACCATCCACACATTCATTCGCATAGCAAGGGCTAAAGAAAATAACTTGATAACTGTCAAATTTGCCTTTACCATTGTTTCACATGCAGTGACTGAGTGCCAAAACTAGAAAATGGCACTAGAGAACTTGTTGCAGAATCTTATAAATATACAGTAAGCCGATAAAGTGCTCATGTGGAAATCATGGCCAATCATGAAAGTTATGTGAAGCTTTACGTTTGGAAAACAGTTCATTTTGGTATCAAAACCAATGGTATTAGTTATCGTCGTTGTACATTCTAAACTGCAGTAGTGTTCCCAGTGGAAGGATGCATCCCAGTGTGACATACATGAAACTCAAGGACAGGAGTACAGGAAGTGCTTGCAGAAGAAAAATAGAATGTTCTATTGTTACAATGTTCTAGGAGCCAGGTAACCAGTAGGTGCTAGCTATAGGAACCTGAAGGCCATGCTAGCATTTCATACCGCAATGCAATATGGGGCCTTTTGCGGCATACAGCAGTATAGTGCCTGCATAGTGCCAGGGTAGGGTAGGAAAGTCTCCAGTTACAGTATACCCTGCTACTGCCAGCCATACAAAGAGGCTTCAGCTTCAAATGTATCATACACATACACTTTACCCAGTTAGTGCAAACGTTCTAAAAGGATAACAGAAAACAAATGTATGGACAAGAGATTTTTCTTTGCTTGAATGGATGCATATAATTTGCATCAGCCCTAAAATCTTTTGACTTTGGAAAATGCAGACTTCATCGTGCTTTGGGGCACATGCTCATTGACCTGTGCTTATGATGAACTTTCTGGTTGCCTGACACTGTGGCAATAGCTAAATGTTTGCTCACACAACTGAGTAATAACCTTGAGTTCATGCCGTCAAAGCCAAGCTGTTGCCTAACTGATTATCTAATTTTTAACCTCTCCATATCAGATATGTACCCTGTCTGGGTGGTTTCCCAGGGGTGAAATCTATTCAGATTATTTTAAAGCTTTTACTGCTATTTTGTGTTGCATACATAATGAGAATTGCATGAGTACGATTCCACGAGTCTCTACACTCTTAGAAAAAAAGGTGCTATCTAGAACCTAAAATGGTTATTTGGCTGTCCCCATAGGAGAACCCTTTGAAGAACCTATTTTGGTTCCAGGTATAACTCTTTTGGTTATAACAGATGGTTCTACCTGGAACCAAAAAGGGTTATCCTATCGGGACAGCCAAATAACCCTTTTGGAACCCTTTTGTTTTTTAGAGTGTAGCATGTAGCTCTGTAGATTTCAAGAAAGTTTCGAATTCAGAATTAGTCTACAGTATCAGAACAACCAATTTGCCTTCTACATCACAAAGCACACTTTTATTTTAGCGATCTTGTTTTTTAAATTGAAGTCCAAATGGCTGTATTGTAACCATACTTGTAATAGCAGTCGAACAACTTCACAATTAAGAAAATAAAAGACACAAAGGCACTGCATTACAATGGATATTTTCAGTCGGATACATGCGTGGGATGTGTGTGGAGATTGTCAAACCAAAACACAACATTTAAGAAACAAATCTAAAGAGCCTTTGTAAAGTTTAGGTCTGTTCTAGGGCATTTCTCTGAAGCCCAGGCTCTGACTGACTGCAATAAATCTTACTGCATATTAGCATCACATTCACCAGTATATACAATACAACACATATAGTATAAAAAGACAAAGTAATAACATCTCATAGATTTACATTTTTAAAATGAAGGAAGGCTATATATTAATCTCCCTCCTCTTTCTGTCAGGTGTCATTTGTGTTTGAGCACATGACTGACCAAACCCTAAGAGCATTCAGTACTATTCACTGTTTGCATTTTTAGCAGGACTAGTTACCAGACCTGGGTTCAAATACACGTGTATTTGATTATTTTATATTTAAAAACTTGTTTCTGTGTATCTCAGTATTTTTTTAATGTGGCCCAAATCAACTACTTGTATTGGAAGTATTTTCAAATAATGTCCTACAATTAGCCTACTATTTGAAAGTATTTTCAAATACTTGTTTAAAATACTATTTTCAAATGCCTGGGAGTGTATTTGAGTCAGTGTATGTAAGTATTTTCAAATACTTTCCAAGTGTATTTCCAAATACATTACAATATTCAAAAGTGAAATACTTACTTCCAAATGTCTTTGAATGTAATTGAAATACCCAATATAGTATTTGAACCAGGTCTGCTAGTTACAAGACATTGAAGTCTCATTCCCAAACATTCTCACTTTCTGTGCAAAACCCTCTATCGAATTGATAGAAACAGAATATCTTACATTATTCTGTGTGTGTGAATGTGTGTCTGTATCTGTGTGTCTGTCTTTGTGTGTGTGTGTGTGTGTGTGTGTGTACTTATGTGTTTGTGTGTGTCTGTCTGTCTGTATCTGTGTGTGTGTGTGTGTGTGTGTGTGTGTGTGTGTGTGTGTGTGTGTGTGTGTGTGTGTGTGTGTGTGTGTGTGTGTGTGTGTGTGTGTGTGTGTGTGTGTGTACGTATGTGTGTGTGCCGGTGTAACAAATTCAGTCTAGTCTTCTCAGACTAAAAGCATCATAAGCTGAATGTCTGGTCTTTTTCTCTTCTATGTGTTCAGGTGCAGCCGCAGGACTCCACGATCATGTCAGGGACGTCGGCCTTGACAATGCTGTGCTGTGAGTTGAAGTAGACCATAGACAGAGGCCTGCGCTGGATGGGCACACAGCAGGAAGACACTGCTGAATTGATGCCATTGGCTTTGAGCTGGCTGAACACTGTGGCGTGAAAAGAAGACGCAATGCCCGGAGACCCAGCCAGGGCCTGGGGACACTGGCCCATACAGTAGTTCATATGGTACCCTTCAGGCGCTATGATCCAGTCCTGCCACTGGATATCCTTGAACTTGACATAGAAGTCCTTCTTGCAGCAGACGCTGACATTGTCCCCACAGCGCAGGGACCTCCTCTGGAGGATGTGCTTGAAGTTGTCACGGAGTCGCACCTGGGCCACCAGGAATGGCTGATGAGCCATGTCCATGGTCTTACCCAGCTCACACAGGTTCTGGCCCTGGCCTGGCTCAGACCCTGCCTCCTTGCAACTGACCTCAAGCTGTAGCTGCCTCTTGCCCCCGTCCATGAAGGCCTGCAGGGTGTGGGTGATGGGGAAGGTATGCCAGTTGCCCTTCTGCACATCCAAGATCTTCTCCAAGAGGAGGGTGCGGTTGGAACTGCCCTCCCCAGGGCCAGATAGGTAGATGTGGGCTGTGGCAGTGGGGCGGTTAGGGGTGTTGGAGGAGTGGACATACAACCACAAGGCAGACTGAAGCACCTGGATGCTGTGGTCTCTCTCCTGCAGGAACTGGAAGGTGAGTCCTGGCTGGGCGCCAGTAGTAGTGTTCATCTCATCTAGATCACAGAGAGAAATTACAGATCAGAGAGAGTGAGGATCGGTTGGTCATCTTTCAGGTCCATTTTATAAGTAATGCCAATACATCTCAAGCACTACATTCGACATTATGCAAGTCAAGAACTACATTATATTTATTTCACTAAACATATAAACTGATGTTGATGTTGTATGAGTTATTTCAAAGTTATTTCAAACCATCAAAATCGAATCATTAATAGTTTATATTGAAATGCGCAAGAGAAAATAGGTGAATAATAAGCACCTGATTTTGGACACGAGCGTTACCAGCTTTTGCGTAAATTTGAGGTCAAATAGAACGATGAGGTTCCTCGAGGTAAAATAGGTATTTTAAGTTAGGGTTTCAATGTAAATAAATGTGTGAGCTCTGTATTTCAATGTACATGGTTTATTTACATTGTTCCAAACGGGCATTCGATACCAGTACATTGGAGTTCATACCAAATAAAGCACAATAAAGTGCATATAAGGTTCCACTAGCATACACCATGATATAATATATATTTTTTAACTACACTTACCCATTTCTGCGAAGCTCACTATTTCATATCCCGGATCTTTGGTTTCCTTGATCTTGTTTTCAAGTTCAATTGTGCCGTCCGGTCTGACACGTCCCGCGTGCAGTTTGCGGAGTGCAGTGAGAAGTGCAGCGCGGGGCACCGTTGATGTGATGAGTGGTCTCTCTTTCAGATGCAGCTTGTTTAAGATCTGCTGCTTAGCGATTTCAATCAGAAGCCTCTGCTCCGAATCCTTCTCTATTAGCGGCATGCCGCAGGAGGCGCAGCCCGGCGTGGTCGCTGAGGTGGCAGCAGCAGCCTCCAGGCCCATCACCAGCAGAGACGTCATCAATAAATAAATTGGCAATGTTGAAGATGAAGAGAATAGCATGTTGGTGGAGTCTCGAATACTATGCATTTTAAAGTCAGCAGGCGTTGGTAAAATAATCGATAAAATTGAAGAAAACATGTTGAAATATGTTTGGTCCCTGAATTGGTTGCTTTTGTATTTAACAAGTTCCTGAACTCTTCCAGTAAGCAGGTGCTTGTTCCTGCAGGTGGATGCCTCGAAGACAAGGGTTAAGAGAGCGTGAGTGCTACTTCAACACCTGATGATGCTCCTCATATCTTATTAATCTACCAGAAGTTATGACACGTTAGAGGGAGGCACCAATGAGCACAAATTACAGGCACACACACACACACACACACATACTCCACGTAAGCAGAGAAATACGTGCAAGAACGAGAATCATGGCACGTGCTATAGTGATCAAAGAGGCCACATTACGCACAGTGCTTTTAAGGTTAGAGATATCTGGGATTGATAATATAGTCTGTCACACCACTATATTACCGAATAATAAAGGATAATAGCCAAACACTTGTGGCATGCCATGCCACGTAGACCTGTAGCTGTTGCCAACTTTGACGCATCTTTATTTGAATGATGGCAGGATGCCCGGGTATTAGTCAGCGCGACGCTTCACATTGAAGTGACCAGACCAAAGTACAGCAAACTATGAACTTTACCCCAGTTAGCTACCACTCTTAACTCAATCTCTATCTGGTCAGATAGGCTTGATGATGTAACTAAATATGATGCAATTAATTAGGCCTATTTCTCTGTCGGGAAATGTCCTGCAGAAGGGAGTCTATTTCTATTCTGCTCTATTTAATTTCTTTATCTTGTATTTGACCTTGTTAGTCCGTATTTATTTGACCACGTGAGTCGTATGTATTTGACAATGTGAGTCCGTATGTGCGCAGGTGGGTCTGAAATGTATAGTCATTATGTGATATTTCTGTGTCTGCATACTGCAAGTGTTGTTTTTTTTTTACACAATTGCAACATGGTGTCAATTGACTCATAATACACGTGTTGGAAGTTATACATGCCATGACAGTTGCATAGGTTACATCTACAAGAGGACATTAATAAAATACTGATTTTGTTCAAAGTGTTTCTGTGTCAAATGCGTCTGTGAAAGCGGCCTTTTCCTACTCATGACAGGATCCGGACAAGAAAATCATCACAAAATCGTCTGTAAAACCCGAACCATGTGAGATACAAAATAATATGTAACCAATATCGAAAGGGGAGACTGGTTGTTTGGCTCGATGACATCCACTAAGTTTACTGCAGTCATCTGAACTCTCTCTCTCAAACATCCTCATTTCGAACAGGTCGGTCTGGACAGTCTGTGTTGTAAGAAGACCTGCCCGAGACAGAGAGTTCAGATAAACTTGCAAGTATCGTTTAACTACAAGAACATTCTCGGTAAAGGTAACATCATATTTTTACTTGCTATGACTGTGATATCTTCTTGTTGATCTACCCTTGTTTAAAAGCCCTCTAGGTCTAAAACCTACTAAGCAAGGATATGGAATTGTTTTAACATGGTCATAAAATGTATAATTTAGCCATTTGATTTTGAATTTTAGGACCAATGTAGGTATAAAAAAATATATATACAAAAAATATTTGATGAAACATTGAATTTGGCCTTCACTGCTATAGCCCGTAAAAACGCATTGATTAACACATTAATATATGGCAAAACACAAAGTAAAGTAAGCTGTCCCTCAACATCAACCAAACGAAGGAGCTGATCGTGGACTACAGGAGACAACAGAGAGAGCACGCCCCCATCCACATTGACGGGACCGCAGTGGAGAAGGTGGAAAGCTTCAAGTTCCTCGGCGTACACATCACTGATGATCTGAAATAGTCCACCCACACAGACAGTGTGGTGAAGAAGGCGCAACAATGTCTCTTCAGCCTCAGGAGGCTGAAGAACTTTGGCTTGGCCCCTAAGACCCTCACAAACTTTTACAGATGCTGAGAGCATCCTGTCGGGCTGTATCACCGCCTGGTACCGCAACTGCCTGCCCTCCAGGACATCTACAGCACCCGATGTCACAGGAAGGCCAAAAAGATCATCAAGGACATCAACCACCTGAGCCACGACCTGTTCACCCCGCTATCATTCAGAAGACGAGGCCAGTACAGGTGCATCAAAGCTGGGACCGAGAGACTGAAAAACAGCTTATATTTCATGGCCATCAAACTGTTAAATAGCCATCACTAGCCGGCTACCACCCGGTTACTCAACCCTGCATCTTAGAGGCTGCTGCCCTATATACATAGACATGGAATCACTGGCCACTTTAATAATGGAACACTGGTCACTTTAATTATGTTTACATACTGCTTTACTCATTTCATATGTATATACTGTATTCTATTCTACTGTATTCTAGTCGATGCCACTCCAACATTGCTCATCCTAATATTATATATTTCTTAATTCCATTATTTTACTTTTAGATGTGTGTATTGTTGCGAATTGTTAGCTAGAAACACAAGCATTTTGCTACACACTCAATAACATCCGCTAAATATGTGTATATGACCAATACCATTTGATTTGATTTGATTAGTCAGGTTTTACAGTAACATGTGGTTTGAAGAATGCCCCTCTCCCCACCGGTGTGATTGCTACTTCTGAGGGTTTAGAGCTTGAGGTAGTCACCTCATACAAGTACTTGGGAGTCTGGCTAGACGGTATACTGTCCTTCTCTCAGCACATATCAAAGCAGTAGGCTAAGGTTAAATCTAGACTTGGTTTCCTCTATTGTAATCCCTCCTCTTTCACCCCAGCTGCCAAACTAACCCTGATTCAGATGACCATCCTACCCATGCTAGATTACGGAGACGTAATTTATAGATCGGCAGGTAAGGGTGTTCTTTACCAGCTAGATGTTCTTTACCATTCGGCCATCAGATTTGCCACCAATGCTCCTTATAGGACACATCACTGCACTCTATACTCCTCTGTAAACTGGTCATCTCTGTACACCCGTCGCAAAACCCACTGGTTGAAGCTTATTTATAAAACCCTTTTAGGCCTCACTCCCCCTATCTGAGATACAGTACCTACTGCAGCCCTCATCCTCCACATACAACACCCGTTCTGCCAGTCACATTCTGATGAAGGTCCCCAAAGCTCACACACATCCCTGGGTTGCTTGTCTTTTCAGTTCGAGGCAGCTAGCGACTGGAACGAGCTGCAACAAACACTCAAACTGGACAGTTTTATCTCAATCTCTTCATTCAAAGACTCAATCATGGACACTCTTACTGACAGTTGTGGCTGTTTTGCGTGATGTATTGTCATCTCTACCTTCTTGCCCTTTGTGCTGTTGTCTGTGCCCAATAATGTTTGTACCATGTTTTTTGTTGCTGCCATGTTGTGTGGCTACCATGTTGTTGTCATGTTGTGTTGCTAACATGCTGTGTTGTCATGTGTTGCTGCCATGTTGTGTGGCTACCATGTTGTTGTCATGTTGTGTTGCTAACATGCTGTGTTGTCATGTGTTGCTGCCATGTTGTGTGGCTACCATGTTGTTGTCATGTTGTGTTGCTAACATGCTGTGTGGTCATGTTGTGTTGCTGCCATGTTGTGTGGCTACCATGTTGTTGTCATGTTGTGTAGCTGCCATGTTGTTGTCATGTTGTGTAGCTGCCATGCTATGTGGTTGTCTTATATATTGAAGTGATGTAGCTCTCGTCATGATGTGTGTTTTGTCCTATATTTTATTTATTTATTTTGAATCCCCCGTCACCACAGGAGGCCTTTTGCCTTTTGGTAGACCGTCATTGTAAACAATAATTTGTTCTTAACAGACTTGCCTAGTTAAATAAAAGTTAAATAAAAAATGCTGTAAATTTGTGTTTCAGTAAAGGTCCTGTAAATCTAGTGATTTACTGGCTAATGTGCTGCCAGTAATTTACTGTAAAAAATTACAGGAAATGTTCTACAGTGTACCTGAAACTAGTCAATGACATTCCCAATAACATAAGACAAGACAGTCATAGTGAAATTAATTGAATAAAAAAATATATACATATCATACAAGATATGTAGAAAATCCTCTGTTGTTCAACAAGATGCATTTGATCCCAGAGAATAACACCGGAAAGCATTAGCCTCATTAAAACACTTTATTTCAAAGTGGTCGACAAGGCTGAAAATGTAGGCCTACATGTAATCACAATTCAAAAGTATGATGTTGGTGGATGAACATAGGTCAGACTAAGTCATCTCTAATTTGAACACTAGTTGAGCTAGAGTTGCGGTCCGATAATAATTCACTGGTTTATTTAATCAGTTATCAGTACTTGCCCGCCACCTCGTGGGGAGTTGTGGATACTACACTAATACTGGCTTACATGCACCACTAGGCTACTGTAGGCCTGCAGTGCATATTTTACAGTTACTAATTACAGTAAGCAATGGTTTATGTAAGACACTGATTGTCAACAAATACATTATATTACGAAACACGTTTGATTGATTGTTTATAGATTTTCAATAAGGAACAGAGGGGAAAAGAATAATACAGAGACTCATAACAAAAACCAATGGGGGATGCCACCACTAATGTTACAGTAGGACTACAGACACAATACACCAGACGGATACAATACACCAGACAGGGACACAATACACCAGACAGGGATACAATACACCAGACAGGGATACAATACACCAGACAGGGATACAATACACCAGACAGGGCATGTAGGACAGGAAACATTCGGGAGTCCAGCAGGGCAGGAGTGATGTCACTGGCGTGGCACAGGAGACGGTCAACCAGGAGAAAAAGTGGAGGGGTCACAGGAGAATGGATGGATCCCGGGAGTATGGTGGCTAAGTCACAGGGTCAGCAGCCAGGAGTATGGTGGCTAAGTCACAGGGTCAGCAGCCAGGAGTATGGTTGCTAGGCCACAGGATCAGCAGCCAGGGTCAGCAACCAACATTATTTAGATGTAATTCTATAAGGGAGGAGGGGGTGCAATGTTTTTTACAATACAAGTAGAGGGTCAGGTGAAAATGTTCACAAATTAGTTTGTAAACAACTAACAAGTTAGTTAGCTACCATATGTTCTCGTCAAACTGTCAACAGAGTAGCTATCAATCAACATTATATGCCAAATAACAGTCTAAAAACCACAAAATAATCAGATTTGACCATTCAGACAAGTATCATGGCCAGGAATCAGATTTGTATCCGTTTTCGAACCATCTAGGAAGGTGTTTTGTAATGTGGCTTACCCAATTCCATGTGCTTTTGGCTGTTCAGACTGCAGGAAAAATAACTGATTTGAATAGGAGATGCAAAAAAAAATACTATTTGCGTCACAAACTGCCAGTGTGAACAAGGCTTAACAGCGCTAAACGTTATCCGTTTACACCACACCCATCAAATGTCCACCATCTAGTTATTTCTGCGCTCCAGTCTCACTAAACAAGAAGTTGAAGAGCGCTCTACACTAACAAAGACAACTAAAAAAAATGTGCAGCATTCAAACAACAGCAATCGGATTCTTACCTTGAACAAATACCATGGGTTGCAAATACGGACAGGGGCCTGCACCAGAGCAGCTAGAAGGCGCGTTCCTCTGCCCAGGCGTTGCTGACGCCCCTAACCTAAAGATGATGTCCCGCGACTTCTGAAACATTGTAGGGAAGGCTACACATTGTTTTTTCAAATTACAGTACTTACTGTTGTCACAGTTCTATTTTGTCGTGTATTTTTTCTCCTACTTGACTTTGTATTTATTTTTTATTGTACTACAGAGCGAGAAAGAAAGGCATTTCACTGTACTTGTGCACATGACAATAAAAACTTGAAAGATTTCAATATAAAAGATGAGCTGTTAAAGTTGACTGTATGCCGTTATTATAAACCGCACTGCCTATGATATTGTAAAACTTGAAATACATTTAACCTATCTATTTAGTAGGGTACTAGGTCCAATTAAATGAGACAAGCCATGTTGAATGGCTCCTTCAAATATGAATATCGAAATGCTAATTAGCAACAGAGAAGACCTCAGCAAGAGTACAAATTATTGCACGAAGCTCCTGAACGTCATCTCTAGCCGACACTGTCAGCTATACAATACAAAAATATATAGTGTATTACTTAGCCTAGATAATTGTGTGTACACTATGTCGACTTTGGTGTCTATTTCTGATCTCATATATTTTTTTCAAGGATGTGCATAAGAGCATTAAAAAGGGCAGAATACCACTATATATCCGGCCATGTGGAGAAGTGCAGTTATAGTGAGGGGCAATTTACATGTTTGGTCAGGGCCAGCATGAGGGATAACGTTTTTTCTGTGTCGGTGAGTGTAGCTATTAAGTTAAGTTTGAGCATATTAGCAATGCAATGTGTTCTATATTGCTGTCAACATTTTACAAGGAAAGAGACACTTCATCAATTATATAATCATTAACCAGATTACCCCGGATACCATACTTCCATGAGTGATAACTCACTTATAGAATGTTGTCATTGATGAGAATAAATCTAAAAATCTATTGACATTCAGAATTGACTTTGTTTAGACATCGTGCCTGTATTGTAGTTTCATGACCAGAGACAAATCTTCAAGGCACAGTATTTATTTATTCGGAGTGGTACATGCATTCACACAGTCTTTATTTATAGGATACTTGCCATTATATGATTGATATGTTATATCAATGAAAAGTTGATATTTTATCAATGAAAAAAGAAACTGCTTGTCCTCCTGTGAAAATGACAGTTTATTAAAGATTCTACAGCTGTAATGTCTTTAATCAAATCAAACTTTATTTATATAGCACATTTCTTACAACAAATGCATTTCAAGGTGTTCAAAGTCATGCATTTAAAAGGCAAGTGGCACTTAACAGCCTTCCTCTTGGCAGGTCTCTATAGGTGACCAGGGGATTCTCTCTAGCACATGTGAATGCCTCTGTGAAGCTCATAAGTGTAACCACGTAGCAGCCTATTTTGGCAGTTCACATTATTGGCCGTACGGATGTGGAATGTGAGTGGAGGAAGCCAGCCGTGGCCCAACCAGGTGCAGTCAGTGGAGGACCTGTACCCGGCCGAAGACTACCACCCTCTGTTCCGAGAGTCCACAGAGGAGGATCTTCAGTGGCTCAGGAACCGTCTCTGGGGCAGGTTCAGTGGAATGGCATGTTTCCTTGAACTTGAGCCAGAACAAACGCTACCCTCCCTGTCATCCCTGTCTGTACCGGACATTGTTACAACTTAAGGGCACCTGGGGCATGCAGGCATCCTGGCTGGCATGGCTCTGTTGGTGGAGCAGCAGGAGGCTATACAGCAGTGCACCAACCCCAACTGGCACACAATGAGGAGAGGGAGGTTGACGGACAGCAATTATGGAGCAGTGGTTAGGGCCAAGCGTGTTACTCAGTCTCTTCTAAAAAGGGTCTTCGGATCACAGTCGTTGGATAGGGTGTTGTCTGTAAAATGGGGCACAGATAACCAAGAGGAGGGCATCAATGCATTCAAAATGGCTACAGGGATGGATATGCAGGAGTCAGGGCTTTGGGTCACGGCATCTGGGATCCTGGGTACCTCACCGGATGGTCTGGTGGGCACCACAGCAGTGGTGGAGGTCAAGTGTCCCTATGGTGCAAGAGACCTTACCATTGAGGCGGCAGTGAAGTCAAATTATTTTTATATTATTTCTATATCCAGGAAGAGGGAGGGTCTTACAACCAAGAGGTCTGAATACTTATGTATTCTGTTGGAAGGACAACAACCCCAGTCTGAGGTCCTGAGCACTCTGGAGCAGGATTTCATCAAGGATCTCTCTGTACTTTGCTCTGTTCATCTTTCCCTTGATCCTGACTTGTCTCCCAGTCCCTGCCGCTGAAAAACATTCCCACAGCATGATGCTGTCACTACCATGCTTCACCGTAGGGATGGTGCCAGGTTTCCTCCAGACGTGACACTTGGCATTCAGGTCAAAGAGTTCAATCTTGGTTTCATAACACCAGAGACTCTTGTTTCTCATGGTCTGAGAGTCTTTAGGTGCGTTTTGGCAAACTCCAAACGGGCTGTCATGTGCCTTTTACTGAGGAGTGGCTTCCGTCTGGCCAATCTACTATAAAGGCCTGATTGCTTGAGTGCTGCAGAGATGGTTGTCCTTCTGGAAGGTTCTCTAATCTCCACAGAGAAACTCTAGAGCTCTGTCAGAGTGACCATCAGGCCAGCTCTAGGAAGAGTCTTGGTGGTTCCAAACTTCTTTCATTTAAGAATGATGGAGGCCACTGTGTTCTTGGGGACCTTCAATGCTGCATACATTTATTGGTACCCTTTCCCAGATCTGTGCCTCAACACAATCCTGTCTCGGAGCTCTACGGACAATTCCTTCGAACTCATGGCTTGGTTTTTGCTCTGTTATGCACTGTCAACTGTGGGACCTTATATAGACAGGTGTGTGCCTTTCCAAATCATGTCCAATCAATTGAATTTACCACAGGTGGACTCCAATCAAGTTGTAGAAACATCTCAAGGATGATCAATGGGTATTTCTGTTGTTTGTTTTTAATAAATTAGAAACAGTTTTCTCTTTGACATTATGGGGTATTGTGTGTAGATTGCTGAGGATGTATTTTAATTTAAACAATTTTAGAAGAAGGCTGTAACGTAACAGAATGTGGAAAAAGGTAAAAGGGTCTGAATACTTTCTGAAGGCACTGTATAGTGTACGTTTAGCTCATTGTTTGTGTAGTCCGACTTTTCCCCAGACCCCATGCTAGCTAACGTTAGATAATGTAGCCAACTAGCCAACCAAGGTGCCCGACTAGCTAGCCCACCATGCAATATTTAGCTAGCTATATCCTTGCCCTGGTGGACTAACATTAGTTAGCATGTCACCAAGTAAAAAAGTATGACTATACAAACCTTGAGCTAATTTTAAGTAGTTGGCTAGCTCACAAAGGAGCAAAGGTCAAAAACAGTCATTATGCTAGCCTATGCTGGTTTTCTATGTACTTGTAACGAAGGTAACGTGCGTTGTACACAACTACAGTTGGTGGTTATCTAGCTAATTTTCAAAAGCATCTAGCTAACCACAGGTCTTTCACCTAACCAAAATAGCTTGTTAGCAGCTAGCAAACAGGGCTTACCTTATCACACAGCTCCAGCGATGCCTCTCGCTTACAGAGGTCAGAAATTTTTTAAATACACGTGTGCTCATCGTATAGTAGTTGTTACAATACGGTACATAACACAGAACCATCCTTGCTTCTGATTGACGGAGAGACCTAAGGTAAGGTTATTCCATCATGTGGGGGTGATTACAGGTGAATATATTGATAAAAGTGACCTTGTCCGAGAGAGATTTGCAGCGTTATCAAAGCGTCACCCCAGGGTAAGCCTACACGAAAAACACAGACCTTACTTCTAAATCCCCTACGGAAAAATGTATTGTGGAAAAACAATTGTAACAATTTCTGGGTTTTACCGCTATGCTTTATGGGTATTATGACTCATATTGTGGTACTCAATCAATTATTTTACTCCATCAAATGATTGTTAAGACAACTAGCAAGGGTCATTTTCCTAAATAAAAATTGAGCTAGTTAAAATGCAGTCTGTGATCTTAAGCACAACACATTCTTAACATATTGTACGAATTAGATTCGTACCATATCATACAAATTGCAAAAAAAGTAGTACATAATTGGATGACATAGTACACAAAAACCGGGGACCCGTTTTGACTCATGAGCACCACTTTCAAAACTACTGGGTGAAATTATACAAAAGTTGTGGAGTGTCACTTTAATCTTGAAGCAATTCACACAAATTATTATTTGTTTTAGTTGCGACTAATTTGAAGAACTGTGAGGTGACGTAAAGCACAGAGATGCGTGATAACAGTGGCGCGGATACGCAGAAGCCGGAGGTGAAGTGAATAGCGTTTTTGTTTATTTTGTATTTTTCTTTAAAGCCGAAGGTTGTCGTTATTTTTGTTTTAGAAGTTATTTTGGTCACTGCTTTCTCTCGGATTTGTCTCGGTTGGGCCTTCATTGATTCGTGTACCTCTCACGCGCTGCTGTTGAGTCGAGACCGTTTGACAGTCGCTCCCACGCGGCGAGCCGAGTAGCGAGCTAGCTAGCCCTCTAGTTATTGTTAGCATCGGGTAAACCATTCCGAGGGTGGTTGAGGAAGCCGCATATCGGCAATGGGCTCATGATAACCCACGATCCTGTCACCGAATGTGTTGTAAACTAACGTTGGCTAGTTGAAGGAGCTGCTGTGAGCTGACACCTTGGTTGACAGCTACAGAAGAAAAGGCTAGCTAGCTAGCTAGCTTGCTAGCTGCGTATTGTTGTCAGTGTGAGCTGTCCATTTAAACATTCGGGAACTCGGCACCGCACCAGCAGCTGCTGCTCACGTTAGCCTGTCTTGTGTACAAAACAGTAGCCAACGTTGTAGTTGTTTTCGACAAGAAATAAACCCTCCTCCTAGAAGAAGCTTTCGTCCAGAGAAGACTCACTCTTAACGGTAAGCGAGAGGTTCCAAATATTCTACCAACCACTGATAGATTAGCTATTCTACCTACACAACATCGAACCAAAGCCTTGCTCTGAAGCATTTCAGAGGATTCTCAATGTGTGAAAAACATCCACAACAACGTAACAGGACTCTATGGATTTCACATGACTGGGCATGGGTGCAGCCACCCACTGGGGAGCCAGGCCCAGCCAATCAGAATTAGTTTTCCCCCACAAAAGGGCTTTATTACAGACAGAGAGACTCCTCAGACGAGCCCGCAGGTGTATACATCGGATATGGATATGGATATGGATGTGGATGTCCTGGGCTGGTGTGGTTACACGTGGTATGTGGTTGCAAGGCCTGTTGGACATACTGCCAATTTCTCTAAAACAATGTTGAAGGCATTAATCAGCTTCTTGATATGCCACACCCGTCAGGTGGATGGATTATCTTGGCAAAGGAGAAATGCTCATTAACAGGGATGTAAACAAATTTGTGCACAGTTTGAGTGAAACAAGCTTTTTGTGCACATGGAATTTTATTTCAGTTCATGAACCATGGGACCAACACTTTACATGTTGCATTTCTATTTTTATTCAGTGTACATTTTGCAGTAACTTGGACTGGTGGTAGTTGAACTCAATTCTAATCTTGCAAGTGTTTTCAGAATTACTTTTTGGCTGTGCATTGTAGCGAACTACTGGAATGAGACAAATTGACATTTTTACACGTTTCAACTGACAGCGACTCGATGCAGTCTATGGGATCAATATCATGCCAAATGTATTCAGAAATGTAAATCACTATTCACAAATGCAATTCACTATCCACAAACAAATACCTATAGATTTATATTTGTAAATCGATATATTGCATGAATTTTTTTTTATAACTTCAGATATGCAGGTAATTTCCAAGGGCCTTATGTAAAATCACTGCCATAAAGATTTGCACATATGCGCAAGAAGTTATCACGCATAGAACAGGATTTATAGTTATCACGCATAGAACAGGATTTGTAGTTATCACGCATAGAACAGGATTTGTAGTTATCACGCATAGAACAGGATTTGTAGTTATCACGCATAGAAAGAAGTTCTCAGGCGTGGAAAGCGATTTGTAGTTGTAGACAAAAGGAAAAACCTACAAATTGTTTCCTACGCGTGAGAACTTATTGTATTTTTCTTGTCCTCAAATCCCTGCCAAAAGTCAGGTGACCTAAGCGCTTCCAAATATGGAGTTATAGAAAGCGATTTCTATAAATCGCTGGCAGCCTCTCGTTCTGCCATGTTGATGCCTGCCTTTCAAGGCTGCAGAAATTATAGTATGGTAACCATGATGTGTTAACCATATGTGTAACCATAGTATGTCCAACGTAAATAATCAAAACCCTAGATTACTCTGTATTTGCAACACTATGGCGGTGGACACCCATTCATTGCCCAAATAGTTGAATTAGCTGGCCAGTGTGAAAGCTCCACTAAATGTGAAAGGTATGTCATATATTGTAAGTGCTAATAATTAATCCGCTGTCTCATGTTGCACAGACGATGAGCATTACGGAGACATAAGTATTCCTGAGGTCTTTAACTGTTTCCCCAGGAGAGGCAAAGTTAGAGGAAGATGTAGGATATTGGATCAGACAACACAGCTGCCAACACTCCAATGTCCCAGCTGTGGCATTATATTATCCTTATGTCCGTCTTCCCGTTGCAAAAGCCCTTAGTTGTAAGGTATCCTTACAGCCTAAATGATGTTATTTTCATCATAGCTATGCAAACAAGGTTGATTTCCACGACAATTTCGCTGTTTAAACAAGTTTTGTTTAGCTAATAAAATGAAAACATTAATTCTAACTACTTTTTGGTACCTTGTTAACATCACAACATGAAATCCATGTCTTTGGAAAACGTGTTATCTATTTGACACATTAAAGTTACTTACCTTACAGATCACGAAGTCAACTAATTTCCACTCCATTCATATGCAAATCCGTTTGATTCATACACTGGCTTGTCTGGCTGTCATGGTTTTGTTTTAACGTGCACTTCCCTTATCCACACTGAAATAATACTGTATAATTTCAGTAGTCCTCTATTATGATTTAAAATCTCTCGCATTGCGCATGAGTACACCTGTGGTTTAATATGTATGCATCTATTGTAGGTCCTAGGATACAACAGTTCATAATTTTGAACTAATAAATCCCATCAAAGGATACCTTACAACTAAGGGTTTTTGCAATGGGAACAGGGACATAAGGTTAATAGAATGCCATAGCTTTCACTTCTATAACTCCATATTTGGAAGCGCTTAGGTCACCTGACTTTTGGCAGGGATTTGACGACAAGAAAAATACAAGAAGTTCTCACTACTACTTTCTACGCCTGAGAACTTCTTTCTGCGTCGCCTCGTGGGTCTCCCGGTTGCGGCCGGCTGCGACACAGATAGGGCTCGAACCCGCATCTGTAGTAATGCACCACTCGGGAGGCCCGTATAGAATGTTTTTAAACGCTTCTACATTCATGTGGACGTTACCAAGATTACGAATAGTCTTGAATGAATCGTGAGTAATGATCAGTGAGAAAGTTACAAACGCACAAATATCATACCCTCAAATTAAAGCTGACAGTCTGCACTTCAACCTCATAGTCATTGTATCATTTCAAATCCGTAGTAGTAGTAGTAGTAGTAGTAGCAGCAGTCGTAGTAGCAGTCATAGCAACAGCAGAGAGTTGCTTTTTCTAGAGAGATTTGAGGAGCTTTTTATAGATCTATGCCTAAGCACAGAGCTGAGGTACTACTGCTGGTGCTTCTCGCTCTCCCCTCACTCTCGCTCTCCCCTCACTCTCGCTCTCTCGCTCGCTCGCTCTCTCCCTCCTCTCCTCGCTCTCTCTCCCTCCTCTCCCCCCGCTCTCTCTCCCTCCACTGCTTGCTAGATATGACTAATTGATCAGAACTGGTCCTGGGTCCAGGCTTACATTGTCTGTGTGTGTGGTGTTTATTTGGGTAACCATTAAAAAACACAACATGACAGGTAACAAAAAAACGGATTGACAAGAACAGTCACACAAAATGGCACAATATACAAACAATGCACTGTGTGTGTGGGTAGGTTGCTTGGCTGTAGATCCATTACTGTCACTGCTGTAAAGTAGGGTATAAAGGCAGCAAGACACTCACTGAGCCAAGATGGGAAACAGTATGGAGGGAGATAAACTGGATTAGTCATCACTCCATCACTTTTAGATGAGCTATCTCAGAGCCAAACAAACAGTGCTTAATGCATCCATTGAAAGGCAGAATTGGGTTTGGCTATGGCTGCTGGTCGTTCGTCTTTTTGGGGGATTGGATGTTTGTCAATTTAGAACCACTGTGTGTAAACGCTGTTAATGTCAATATGCTAACACTTCTCCTGCATGGTGTCCCCGGCCTTGACCTAGCCAGCCTGTATGGACAGTACAACATACTATATTTGTCTACATTCCATTCCTCCAATTACCTCATAAGTTTGAAAGTTTTTTGATTCCCTGAAATGCCATCTTCAATTACCAAATCAAGGCATTACCAAAAGCCCCAATTGGTGGCTAAAAGCCAACTAGGCCCATCTCACCCTCTTAATTTCAGGTTACGCTATGCCCTGGCCTGCACCCCATAGAACAATTTTCTGCACTAAACTATATTTACCCTGTTTCATAATGCTTGTATGGCTCACTAACGTAATGACACGGTTTCCCAGACCTGCCCCTCATTAAAACGGCCCCTGATACTGTTAACCAATAACCATTCAGCATAGGTGACGTCTTTTGATGCTGCTGGTCTTCCTGCTCACTTTCATCTCCATGTAGCCCCAATGTAGCCCATTGTAGGCTATGTGCTCATACATCATGTATCCGGCTAGTAGCAGACGCCTTGAGAGGAGGCTCTGGAGGCATTTGCCTGGAAGCATTAGGTGGCATTAGTATCTAGCTAGGTCCTTATCCTGGACACATGACCAGTCAACCTGAGATGACCCTGTTCTGCTGCGTTGGGCTCAATTATATTTTGGATTAAAAAACATTTTTAACCCTGCTATTCTGACACTGGCCAATGGGACTCTGTGATACTGGCTAGGGGGGGATTTGGCCTTTACTACTATAGCCCATATAAACGCATAGAACAACCCATTCACAAATAGCAGGAAACACAGTTAAAAAAATATGTTCTAAGGAATAAGGTTTTGAAGTGTTTGTCCTATATCTCAGGAATTGGGACACATTTAACGCCTTTTTGTTGGTACAAAACTACTTCCATTATTTTGTATAGGTTACCTTCAGACAAGTCCCGTGACCCTTGTGGGGGTCATAGAGAACACCATGGTTGTGAGTCTCCTCTTGTGGAAATAGGCCAAACCGTTCAGACGCTACAAATGTTTATTTGAGAAGACCGATTTCCGAGATGTCTCGTGGCCTGATAAACACACCTGTAGCTCTGCCACCTTTCACCGCAGATGCAGAATGCCGACATACAGTGGGAGGATGCTGTGCAGTGAGGGCTTGCTGCAATGAGGGCTTGCTGCAATGAGGGCTTGCTGTGCGACAGTGAGGGCTGGCTGCATTGCGACAGTGAGGGCTGGCTGCATTGCGACAGTGAGGGCTGGCTGCATTGCGACAGTGAGGGCTGGCTGCATTGCGACAGTGAGGGCTGGCTGCATTGCGACAGTGAGGGCTGGCTGCATTGCGACAGTGAGGGCTGGCTGCATTGCGACAGTGAGGGCTGGCTGCATTGCGACAGTGAGGGCTGGCTGCATTGCGACAGTGAGGGCTGGCTGCGGTGCGACAGTGAGGGCTGGCTGCGGTGCGACAGTGAGGGCTGGCTGCGGTGCGACAGTGAGGGCTGGCTGCGGTGCGACAGTGAGGGCTGGCTGCGGTGCGACAGTGAGGGCTGGCTGCGGTGCGACAGTGAGGGCTGGCTGCGGTGCGACAGTGAGGGCTGGCTGCGGTGCGACAGTGAGGGCTGGCTGCGGTGCGACAGTGAGGGCTGGCTGCGGTGCGACAGTGAGGGCTGGCTGCGGTGCGGGCTTGTTGCAGTGAGGATTTGCTGCCGTCTTTAGGGAATGATCTTTACCCCCACTAATCAGGTGTCTTGCTTTTTTTTTTATTTTTTATTTTTATTTGCATTCAGTTTGTTTTCATCCAAAGGCCACAGAATGAGACTAATGTAACAGACAAGGAGAATCTAGCTTAGTTGGTTGTAAATATGAGAGGACTTGAGCATATAGGCCATATGTGGCTGGCTATAAAGCAAGGGGGACGCAATGTAAACCTTGAGGTGGTGAATTGAGGAATGAACGTTTAATTGTCAGCTTTTCCTTAATTGAATGAGCGAGAGGCAGCGTGAGGGAGGGAGGGAGAGCTATGAGAGAGGAAGAGGGAGGGAGAGCTATGAGAGAGGAAGAGGGAGGGAGAGCTATGAGAGAGGAAGAGAGGGAGAGCTATGAGAGAGGAAGAGCTATGAGAGAGGAGGAGAGAGGGAGAGCTATGAGAGAGGAAGAGAGAGGGAGAGCTATAAGAGAGAGGGAGAGCTATGAGAGAGGAAGAGAGAGGGAGGGAGGGAGAGCTATGAGGGAGGGAGAGCTATGAGAGAGGGAGGGAGGGAGAGCTATGAGAGAGGGAGGGAGGGAGAGCTATGAGAGAGAGGGAGGGAGATCTATAAGAGAGGGAGGGAGGGAGATCTATAAGAGAGGGAGGGAGGGAGAGCTATAAGAGAGGGAGGGAGGGAGAGCTATAAGAGAGGGAGGGAGAGAGAGCTATAAGGGAGGGAGAGGGAGGGAGAGCTATAAGGGAGGGAGGGAGAGCTATAAGGGAGGGAGGGAGAGCTATAAGGGAGGGAGGGAGAGCTATGGGAGAGGGAGGGAGAGCTATAAGAGAGAGAGGGAGGGAGGGAGAGCTATAAGGGAGGGAGGGAGAGCTATGGGAGAGGGAGGGAGGGAGAGAGCTATGAGGGAGAGAGAGGGAGGGAGAGCTATGGGAGAGAGAGCTATGGGAGGGAGAGCTATGAGAGAGAGAGGGAGGGAGAGCTATGAGAGAGGGAGGGAGAGCTATGAGAGAGGGAGGGAGAGCTATAAGAGAGGGAGGGAGAGCTATAAGAGAGGGAGGGAGGGAGGGAGGGAGAGCTAAGAGAGGGAGGGAGGGAGGGAGAGCTATGAGAGAGAGGGAGAGCTATGAGGGAGAGAGGGAGAGAGGGGGAGGGAGAGCTATGGGAGAGGGAGAGAGAGGGAGGGAGGGAGGGAGAGCTATAAGGGAGGGAGAGAGAGAGGGAGGGAGAGAGCTATGAGAGAGGGAGGGAGGGAGAGAGAGCTATAAGAGAGAGAGAGAGAGAGGGAGAGCTATGAGAGAGGGAGGGAGAGGGAGGGAGAGCTATGAGAGAGAGAGAGAGAGAGAGAGAGAGGGAGGGAGGTAGTGCTATGAGGGAGGGAGGGAGGGAGGGAGGTAGTGCTATGAGGGAGGGAGGGAGTTAGTGCTATGGGGGAGGTAGAGGAGGGAGGGAGGGCTATGAGAGGGAGTTAGGGAGGGAGTGGAGAGAGAGGGGTATAACTATATGAGAGCGAGACACACACACACACACACAATGTCCTCCTGAATAAAAATTGTTGATTATTTTTATAGCGTAGCGTCCTTATGGCTCCTTCTCTTCTCCCCTCACAGCGACCGCTCTCTCTCTCTCTCCTGGTTTGTCTTTTACCCATGATGCTTTGTCTCACATATTTATACCATGTAGCCATCTGTCTCTATTTTCTGTCTTTATCTGGCCGTCTTCATTATCAGTAGATACTGTATGTGATTGTCACTTTGTCTCACTATCTTTTTCTATGTAATGTGGAGAGCAAATCCATCTCTGGTGAGACATGGGAGATATTTGGATGTCAGGCTGTGTGTGGGACAAGGTGTAGCCTAGGATTGAGAACTCAATATTTATGCTGCTATAGATTAGCATTATGGACACTGAGGCATACATACACTTTGTCTCTCGCTCTCTCTCAATTAAAATGGCTTTATTGGCATGGGAAACATATATGTTTACTCTGCCAAAGCAAGTTAAATAAACAATAAAAAATTAACAGTAAACATTACACTCACAAAAGTTTAAAATGAATAGAGACATTTCAAATGTCATTATGCCTCCTTTTGTCTCTCTCTCTGCTATTATGCACATTATGATTTATATCCCACCCTCTCTTGTATTCTATCAACTGTCTATAGAAAAGGAGCCCAAAAGCCCCATATTTTGTCCTGTTGTAGCCTTAATTAGATTTTAGTTTAGAGTAGCCTCATCTCCTCTCACTCACAGCTCAATGCTGTTTCCTACTTCATGTTTCCACACATTGGCATTGTTTTCCAGGGATAGGGTATGCCGGTCTGGTGGGCTTCGCAGCACAGCAGTAACATAATGAACACTAGTCAATCCTCATCCTCCCACTTCTAGTATTGGGTGACGGACGGGTAGGTTGGGTAGTGAGTATAATGAACAGTAGCAGGTTCACGCTTCTTAATCCTGGAAAGTTTACTGTGCTCAGTGGTTCCCTGCTGTGGTTCAATGTATAGCTTTTTTTTTGTTTATCAATAAATAAATGGGTATTGTTATATTGATTGATTGATTTTATGTTGTTAAACAATTCAAGATATACAAAATATTGTATATTATAAAGGACTACACATGAAACTAGCCTAGGCTATAGTCTACATAACCCCATACAGCAGTTAACTATTTGAATGTAAACCACATCCCTCAGTATATCCCTCTCTACTTCCGCCCTCTCCCCTATCTCTTTGATCTCCCTCTTAGCTTTGATATATTGACTTGTTTGACTTCCCTATAGATCTATTGGGCCTTTAGTGGTCAAAGACGTCCAGATCCAGATAGTCCAGTTTTATCTACAGAAGAGCTTAACAACAATCACATGCGTGAAGCAGCAAGTCGAATGTCCACGGTTGAACGGAAGGGATGGTCATGGAGGTAGTAAGGTAATGCTAGGAGGGGAAGGGAAGGTCATGGAGGTAGTAAGGTAACGCTAGGAGGGGAAGGGAAGGTCATGGAGGTAGTAAGGTAATGCTAGGAGGGGAAGGGAAGGGCATGGAGGTAGTAAGGTAACGCTAGGAGGGGAAGGGAAGGGATGGTCATGGAGGTAGTAAGGTAATGCTAGGAGGGGAAGGGAAGGTCATGGAGGTAGTAAGGTAACGCTAGGAGGGGAAGGGAAGGGATGGTCATGGAGGTAGTAAGGTAATGCTAGGAGGGGAAGGGAAGGTCATGGAGGTAGTAAGGTAACGCTAGGAGGGGAAGGGAAGGTCATGGAGGTAGTAAGGTAACGCTAGGAGGGGAGGGGAAGGGAAGGGATGGTCATGGAGGTAGTAAGGTAACGCTAGGAGGGGAAGGGATGGTCATGGAGGTAGTAAGGTAATGCTAGGAGGGGAAGGGAAGGTCATGGAGGTAGTAAGGTAATGCTAGGAGGGGAGGGGAAGGTCATGGAGGTAGTAAGGTAATGCTAGGAGGGGAAGGGAAGGTCATGGAGGTAGTAAGGTAATGCTAGGAGGGGAAGGGAAGGTCATGGAGGTAGTAAGGTAATGCTAGGAGGGGAAGGGAAGGTCATGGAGGTAGTAAGGTAACGCTAGGAGGGGAAGGGAAGGTCATGGAGGTAGTAAGGTAACGCTAGGAGGGGAAGGGAAGGGATGGTCATGGAGGTAGTAAGGTAACGCTAGGAGGGGAAGGGAAGGGAAGGGATGGTCATGGAGGTAGTAAGGTAATGCTAGGAGGGGAAGGGAAGGGAAGGGATGGTCATGGAGGTAGTAAGGTAACGCTAGGAGGGGAAGGGAAGGTCATGGAGGTAGTAAGGTAATGCTAGGAGGGGAAGGGAAGGTCATGGAGGTAGTAAGGTAACGCTAGGAGGGGAAGGGAAGGTCATGGAGGTAGTAAGGTAACGCTAGGAGGGGAAGGGAAGGTCATGGAGGTAGTAAGGTAATGCTAGGAGGGGAAGGGAAGGGAAGGGATGGTCATGGAGGTAGTAAGGTAACGCTAGGAGGGGAAGGGAAGGTCATGGAGGTAGTAAGGTAATGCTAGGAGGGGAAGGGAAGGTCATGGAGGTAGTAAGGTAACGCTAGGAGGGGAAGGGAAGGTCATGGAGGTAGTAAGGTAACGCTAGGAGGGGAAGGGAAGGTCATGGAGGTAGTAAGGTAACGCTAGGAGGGGAGGGGAAGGGAAGGTCATGGAGGTAGTAAGGTAACGCTAGGAGGGGAAGGGAAGGTCATGGAGGTAGTAAGGTAACGCTAGGAGGGGAGGGGAAGAGAAGGGATGGTCATGGAGGTAGTAAGGTAACGCTAGGAGGGGAAGGGATGGTCATGGAGGTAGTAAGGTAATGCTAGGAGGGGAAGGGAAGGTCATGGAGGTAGTAAGGTAATGCTAGGAGGGGAGGGGAAGGTCATGGAGGTAGTAAGGTAATGCTAGGAGGGGAAGGGAAGGTCATGGAGGTAGTAAGGTAATGCTAGGAGGGGAAGGGAAGGTCATGGAGGTAGTAAGGTAATGCTAGGAGGGGAAGGGAAGGTCATGGAGGTAGTAAGGTAACGCTAGGAGGGGAAGGGAAGGTCATGGAGGTAGTAAGGTAACGCTAGGAGGGGAAGGGAAGGGATGGTCATGGAGGTAGTAAGGTAACGCTAGGAGGGGAAGGGAAGGGAAGGGATGGTCATGGAGGTAGTAAGGTAATGCTAGGAGGGGAAGGGAAGGGAAGGGATGGTCATGGAGGTAGTAAGGTAACGCTAGGAGGGGAAGGGAAGGTCATGGAGGTAGTAAGGTAATGCTAGGAGGGGAAGGGAAGGTCATGGAGGTAGTAAGGTAACGCTAGGAGGGGAAGGGAAGGTCATGGAGGTAGTAAGGTAACGCTAGGAGGGGAAGGGAAGGTCATGGAGGTAGTAAGGTAACGCTAGGAGGGGAGGGGAAGGGAAGGTCATGGAGGTAGTAAGGTAACGCTAGGAGGGGAAGGGAAGGTCATGGAGGTAGTAAGGTAACGCTAGGAGGGGAGGGGAAGAGAAGGTCATGGAGGTAGTAAGGTAACGCTAGGAGGGGAAGGGAAGGTCATGGAGGTAGTAAGGTAACGCTAGGAGGGGAAGGGAAGGTCATGGAGGTAGTAAGGTAACGCTAGGAGGGGAAGGGAAGGGAAGGGAAGGGATGGTCATGGAGGTAGTAAGGTAACCTGCTGTAAAGTAGTCTACATAATTAGAACACCTAACTTGAATTCCTTCTGTCTTTTCTCTTGCCGCGCCACACCCACCATGATCTGGAGCGCTTGGTAGGAAAGAGGGAGGTTGTTTCGCAGTAGTATTCCGTTTGAGAGCAGGATAGAGGGATGAGGAGTGAGTGTTTGAGAGCAGGATAGAGGGATGAGGAGTGAGTGTTTGAGAGCAGGATAGAGGGATGAGGAGTGAGGGTTTGAGAGCAGGATAGAGGGATGAGGAGTGAGGGTTTGAGAGCAGGATAGGGGGGGATGAGGAGTACACTGACATATTGACCAGACAAATACTCTAACAGTCTGAAGCGATAGATTGATTCCTTCATCTACCATTGTCCTGAGAGAGGGGATGGGGGAGGTGCAGGCTGGGCTTGGAGGGGAGATGGGAGGTGCATGCTGGGCTTGGAGGAGGAGAGGGGAGGTGCTTGGAGGGGAGAGGGGAGGAGAGAGGGGAGGTGCAAGCTGGGCTTGGAGAAAGAGCGGAGGAGAAGGATGCTATGTGCAGGTTCGTTTAGGAGGAGGTGAAGAGAGGGAGAACAGTAGTGTTGCAGGCAGGTACAGTAGGTAAGCAGATGGCTGTTCTCAGTGAGAGTCAGTGAGAGGAGAAGAAGAAGGAGGTGGAGCAGGAGGAGTTGCAGGCTGGTTTAGGAGATGCAGGAAGGGGAGAGGAGAAGGACTAGGGAGAAGTGTTGCAACCGCTAGGCTAGGTGAGAGCAGATGGCTGTTCTCAGTGAGAGGTTGTCCTGTTACTGCTGTTAGGTCAGAGACGTGATCATGATCTGGCACAGGACTCTAGATGAGGTGTACACCACCAGCACCACTCCCTAATTAAAGGATACATTTACTTGTTTTCAGCCAAGTCTGTATTTTGGATGTAAATGGCATCATATAGAAGTGTCAAGATAGTTTTTTTTTTTGTTGAGGAAGTTAGCCCACTCACGATACACTTCCTCACTGCTCGTTCTGCAGTATGGGGGCCGCGGATAAATATGAACAAAGGCTCCAAAAACACCTAAATACGTCCTTTAAGAAACAGCAAAGTTCTCAGTATAGTGATGCAGGTCTTTAGATGTTGTACACATGAAATTGTGTTATTCCTAACTTTATCCGCAACGCTAGATTCCATTTTGTGCACATCGAGGCCATGCTAGTGTCTCAAATCAAATCAAATCTTATTTTTCGGGCTCTTCCCAACAATGCAGAGAAAAAAACAGAAATAACAGAAAAATTAAACGCAAGGAATAATGAGTAACGATAACTTGGCTTTATACACGGGGTACCAGTACCGAGTCAACGTGCAGGAGTACGATGTAATTGAGGTAGATTTGTACATACAGTTGAAGTCGGAAGATGACATACATTTAGGTTGAAGTCCTTAAAACTAATTTTTCAACCACTCCACAGATTTCATGTTAAAAAACTATAGTTTTGGCAATTCGGTTAGGACATCTACTTTGTGCATGACACAAGTATTTCTTCCAACAATTGTTTACGGACAGATTATTTCACTTATAATTCACTATATCACAATTCCAGTGGGTCAGAAGTTTACATACACTAAGTTGATTGTGCTTTTAAACAGCTTGGAAAATTCCAGAAAATTGTCATGGCTTTACAAGCTTCTGATAGGCTAATTGACATCATTTGAGTCAATTGGAGGTGTACCTGTGGATATATTTCAAGGCCTACCTTCAAACTGAGTACCTCTTTGCTTGAAATCATGGGAAAATCAAAAGAAATCAGCCAAGACCTCAGAAAAAAAATGGTAGAGCTTGGGAGCAATTTCCAGATGCCTGAAGGTACCACGTTAATCTGTACAAACAATAGTACGCAAGTATAAACAGCTTGGGAGCAATTTCCAGATGCCTGAAGGTACCACGTTAATCTGTACAAACAATAGTACGCAAGTATAAACAGCTTGGGAGCAATTTCCAGATGCCTGAAGGTACCACGTTAATCTGTACAAACAATAGTACGCAAGTATAAACACCATGGGACCATGCAGCCGTCATTCCACTCAGGAAGGAGACGCGTTCTGTCTCCTAGAGATGAATGTACTTTGGTGCGAAAAGTGCAAATCAATCCCAGAACAACAGCAAAGGACGTTGTGAAGATGCTTTAGGAAACAGGTACAAAAGTATCTATATCCACAGTAAAACGAGTCCTATATCGACATAACCTGAAAGGCCACTCAGCAAGGAAGAAGCCACCGCTCCAAAACCGCCATAAAAAAGCCAGACTACGGTTTGCAACTGCACATGGGGACAAAGATCGTACTTTTTGGAGAAATGTCCTCTGGTCTGATGAAACCAAAATAGAACTGTTTGGCCATAATGACCATTGTTACGTTTGGAGGAAAAATGGGGATGCTTGCAAGCTGAAGAACACCATCCCAACCGTGAAGCACAGGGGTGGCAGTATCATGTTGTAGGGGTGCTTTGCTGCAGGAGGGACTGGTGCACTTCACAAAATAGATGGCATCATGAGGAAAGAAAATTATGTGGATATATTGAAGCAACATCTCAAGACATCAGTCAGGAAGTTAAAGCTTGGTCGCAAATGGGTCTTCCAAATGTACAATGACCCTAAGCATACTTCCAAAGTTGTTTTTAGGGCCTTCCTCTGACACCGCCGGGTATAGAGGTCCTGGATAGCAGGGAGCTTGGCCCCAGTAATGTACCGGGCTGTACACACAATCCTCTGTAGCGCTTTGCGGTTGGATGCCAAGCAGTTCCTGTAACAAATGGTGATGCAGCCAGTCAAGATGCTCTGAATGCTGCAGCTGAATAACTGATCTGAGGGCCCGTGCCAAATCTTTTCAGCCTCCTGAGGGGGAAGAGGTGTTGTCGTGCCCTCTAAACGACTGTGTTGGTTTGTGTGGACCATGATATAGTTTCTTAGTGATGTGAACATCGAGGAACTTGAAGCTCTCGACCTGCTGCACTACAGCCCCGTCTCTAGTGAGTCTGTCAGCTGAGAGCTGGTGTGTTATTGTTGCTGTGGAACCCACTGCTCATTCTCTTTGTCATCTGCTCTGTGTGTGTGTGTGTTTGTGTGTCTTCCTGCTTGTGGGCTGCTGAGGGATTTGAAGGGGCTGTATTTGGCAGGTGGGAAGGCTGCTGAGGGATTTGAAGGGGCAGTATTTGGCAGGTGGGAAGCTTCATTAAATAGTACCCACAAAACACCAGTCTCAACATCAACAGTGAAGAGGCGACTCTGGGATGCTGGCCTTCTAGGCAGAAGCTGCCAGTTGAGGACTTGTGAGGCGTCTGTTTCTCAAACTAGACACACTAATGTACTTGTCTGCCGTTTCCAGCTACAATAGTCATTTACAACATTAACAATGTCTACACTGTATTTCTGATCAATTTGATGTTATTTTAATGGACAAACATTTTGTATTTTCTTTCAAAAACAAGGAAATATCTAAGTGACCCCAAACTTTTGAACAGTAGTGTACTCATCTCATATGCACACTGGGGGCCAAAAGTTTGGAATATTACTCATTCAAGGGTTTTTCTTTATTTGCACTATTTTTTTTTTACACTGTAGAATAAAAGTGAAGACATCAAAACTATGACATAACTCATATGGAATCATGTAGTAACCAAAAAAGTTTTAAACAAATCAAAATATATTTAAGATTCTTCAAATGGCCATATCTCAGACTGGCCAATGACAGCTTTGCACACTCTTGGCATTCTCTCAACCAGCTTCACCTGGAATGCTATTCCATCAGTCTTGAAGGAGTTCCCACATATGCTGAGCACTTGTTGGCTGCTTTTCCTTCACTGCTGTCCGACTCATCCCAAACCATCTAAATTTGGTTGAGGTTGGAACCAAAAATCTAAAATTTGGACTCCAGACCAAAGGACAAATTTCCACTGGTCTAATGTCCATTGCTCGTGTTTCTTGGCCCTAGCAAGTCTCTTCTTAGTAGTGATTTCTTTGCAGAAATTCGACCATGAAGGCCTGATTCACAGTCTCCTCTGAACAGTTGATGTTGAGATGTGTCTGTTACTTGAACTCTGTGAAGCATTTATTTGGGCTGCAATCTGAGGCTGGTAACTCAAATGAATTTATCTTCAAGCAGAGGTAACCCTTGAATGAGTAATATTCCAATCTTTTGGCCCCCAGTGTATATGTAACCTTTATTTAACTAGGCAAGTCATATATACTGTATTCTATACTATTCCACTGTATCTTAGTCCATGCCGCTCTGATATCGCTCGTCCATATATGTATATATTCTTAATTCCATTCCTTACTTAGATTTGTGTGTATTGGGTATATGTTGTGAAATTGTTAGATATTACTTGTTAGATATTAGAAGCACAAGCATTTTGCTACACCCACAATAACATCTGCTAAACACATGTATGTGACCAATACAATTGTATTTTATTTGGATATCACATGACTGGGAATACAGATATGCATCTGTTGGTCACCGATACCTTAAAATAAAAGTGGGCCGTGGATCAGAAAACCAGTCAGTATCAGGTGTGAGCACCATTTGCCTTATGCTGCGCGACGTATCTCTTTAGCATAGAGTTAATCAGACTGTTGACTGTGTCCTGTGGAATGTTTTCCCACACCTCTTCAACGCCTGTGCGATGTTGCTCTATATTTTGGACTGAACTGGAACACGCTGTTGTACACATTGTATCCAGAGCATCCCAAACATGCTCAATAGGTGACATGCCTGGTGAGTATGCAGGCCTCTAAAACAATGGAGGCGCCTTAAGGTAGGGAACTTAACATAAAATGCCAACAGTTCTGATGGACCTTCCTGCAGTCAGCATGCCAATTGCACACTCCCTCAAAACTTGTGGCATTGATGTGTTTGACAAAACTACACATTTTAGTGTGGCCTTTTATTGTCCCCAGCACAAGGTGCATGATAATGCTGTTTAATTAGCTTCTTGATATCCCACACCTCTCAGGTGGATGGATTATCTTGGCAAAATGAGAAATGCTCACTAACAGGGATGTAATGACACTTGTGCACAAAATCTGAGAAGTTTGTAGTTCACAGCTATCGCAATCTAATGGCCAGTCCCTCAAATGTGGTGCCATTCTGCCGCTGTCTCGCTTACTTTCTTCCTCAGCATTGCTCACTTGATAGATGGTTCAGATTGGATGGATGGCTCAATTGGTTGCAGCAATGTCGCATAGTGTTTACTGTCTACAACTGTGGGTTTTGCTACCTGCCTAGACCACATGCACTGAGGCCTATATTAACTAGCATTGTGATTTGATTTATTGGGGTAAAAAGGTGCACTTAGTACAACCCAGGGGATAATACATTAAAGCGACCGGAAAACAACAGTAGTCCCTACAGTACAAACAACATCATTGGAATAAATAGCTAAAAATGGAAAGATGGTCAACCTGTCCTAGAGATCCTAATCTCATCATTTGTCCTCCTGGTCTGTGTTGATGTATAATGTTATCAGTAACACTGTAACAGCTAACCTCTGCCTGCATCATTTTCATGTAGACGAGAAAGAAATGCTTGTCAGTGACACTAAGTGCTTGAGAGGAATTATAGGCCTGAGGGCCATGCATTTTATGTAGCAATGTTTGTGGAAATATTTAAGGTATTTCTGAAACATTTGAGTAATTTTTTTCTAATCCTTTTGCAGCATGGAAATAAGGCAAGAGATGACTGGGGCTAGTCTGAGAAGTTTGCTTCTAGCTGTCCATATGTGAGTGTAGGGCCCAATGAAGAGTAGTCCACCTCCCTATCTGTCAAGGTTTACTAGTTAGCTCCTCAGGCCTCTCTGTGTCTGTCTGCTCCTCAATCTGCTTAGTTCAGGGGTCACCTGGAACAGATCTGCTGATCTGCACCCGTTAGGCTATTCACGACACGATACAACACACCACAACACAGAGTAGTGTGTGTGTGAGGGAGTCATCCATCTGTACACATCATCAGAACGTTTTAATTGTGTGGGAGTTTAACTCATCATTTTTCCTGTGTGTGTGAGATTGTGAATCAGATCACTTTTTGTGTGTGTGTGTGTGTGTGTGTGTGAGAGAGCTGAGTTCCTTAAATCCGCAGGTAATTGGGGAAGGAAAACGGTGATACTGAGGTGTGTGTTTTTGGGTTCGACATGACTGGGGTGGGGGGGTGCTACAGTGAGAGAGAAAGAGAGAGAGTTGTGTTGTGTTCGGCAGGCAGCAGAAGCGGGGTGAGAGGGAGGTGTGTTGGGTTCGGCAGGCAGCAGAAGGGGGGTGAGAGAGAGGTGTGTTGGGTTCGGCAGGCAGGCAGGGGGGTGCTACAGAGAGATGAGCTCTGGTTTTCTCTTGGTGACAGAGCCTGTTGCCATGGAGCTGGCCCTCCCATTGGTGGAGGCCTTGGCCAATCGCACGCGATTTCATCATTAAATTTTTTTTTCTCTTCTGCTCCCTCTGTCATATCTCTCTCTCTTGCCCTGCTCCCTCTGTCATATCTCTCTCTCTCGCTCTGCTCCCTCTGTCATATCTCTCTCTCTCGCTCTGCTCCCTCTGTCATATCTCTCTCTCTCGCTCTGCTCCCTCTGTCATATCTCTCTCTCTCGCTCTGCTCCCTCTGTCATATCTCTCTCACTCTGCTCCCTCTGCCATATATCTCTCTCTCTCTCTCACTCTGCTCCCTCTGCCATATCTCTCTCTCGCTTGCTCACTGCAATTTCCAGTGTTTGTTTTGAGAGTTGGTAGCCTCCACTCAAATATGAAAATAGTTATGTTAGTCATCAGTTTTTTTATAAATGTATTCAAATCTCATGAATGGAGGGAAGAAGTGAGTTTTTCTCTTGATGCCCTGCTGCTGTGAAGGATGACTTGGGCCAATCAGGGCCCTGTCTTTCTCCATACCGGTATCGTTCTCTCTCGCTGCCCCGCTCATATTCCAACACTCCTTCCATCTATAATGGAAAGCTTCCTTCCTTCCTTCCTTCCTTCCTTCCTTCCTTCCTTCCTTCCTTCCTTCCTTCCTTCCTTCCTTCCTTCCTTCCTTCCTTCCTTCCTTCCTTCCTTCCCTTTCTTTCTCTCCTCTGATACCTTTGTAATAGGAATTTCTTTGTAATATGTGTCTTCTGTAACAGTTTTTATTTGTATAATTTACAAGGGCGGGGTTATCCTGGCCAACATCTCTGTTCCTCTCTGTCTCTCTTTTTTCCCCCCTGCCACACTCACTCACTCACTCACTCACTCACTCACTCACTCACTCACTCACTCAGGTAATTCTCTTTTTTGTTTTCTCATTAAATGGTTGGGTCTAATTGTGTTGCTGTCCTGGGGCTCTGTGGGGTCTGTTTGTGAACAAAGCCCCAGGACCAGGTTGCTTAGGGGACTCTTCTCCAGGTTCATCTCTGTAGTTATGGGAGGTTTGGGAATCTCTCTCGCTCCCCCCTCTCTGTTTTTTTTTCCTCTCTTCCTCTTTTAATGTGTCCTCTGAATGTTCAGCCTGCTGACGTCATCCTCCCCCTCTACTCAGCCGACTCACTCCTGTGGGACACGCTTAGCTCTGTCTCTCTCTCACTCTCTGCCCCTCTCTGCCCAACAGTATACATATAACCAACATGGTGGGACCAACAGTAATAATAATAATAGTAGTAGTGGAAATGGGATTACCATTAACAGCAACTACAACAACAATAGTCTCTGTCTCTCCATCCCTTCCTCAGTCTCTCACCCTCTTACTCCTTCTCTCACCCTCATACACACAACCCCTGCTGCTTTTCCTTGACAACTTTTTTTTCTCTAACTATTTTCTTCTCTCCATTCTACACCACTGTCACATTTTTTTTATGTTCCTCGCACTGCCTCTCTTTCTCTCCCTCCTTTGCTCTCTCTCTTTCTCTCCCTCCTTTGCTCTCTCTCTTTCTCTCCCTCCTTCGCTCTCTCTCTTCCTCGTTCTCTCTCTCTTCCTCACAGCTCCCTCTATTTGACACTATGCTACATTTCCATTCACTTTCATCTTTCATTCAGCTTTTGCAGTGTTACACACACACACACACACACACACACACACACACACACACTCGCCTCCATTGTAAAATCCAACCTACTAAATGGCCATGTGATTACAGCTGCAGCTTATAAATGATAACTAGCAGCTGATGATGGATACATTGTGTGAAATACATCCCATATAGCTTACAAAAGCCTACATTATAGCATACACCCCCAGTCCCCAGTCAGCTGTCTCCTCTATATCTTTGACCCTGACCTGCTACGACCCACAAAACAAGGCTAAATTAACCAGAGGGACAGGGAGCTAATACCTGCACTAAATACACCCAGTGAATCTGTCTACTGCATGCTCCGTCTGTCAGTTCCAGACCTGGGTTCATATATTATTTGAAATATTACAAATCATTTGAGAATTTTCTTTAGCCTTGCCTGGAGTGCCAGGTCACGTGTGTGTGTGTGTGTGTGTGTGTGTGTGTGGGGGGGGTTGCACTTTGGGGACTTTCTCTATTGGTTCCATTGCAACAGGCAAGCTCAATCATGAACAGCTGTAGGCTATTTGGAATGATTTTGAATACTATTTAAACCCAAGTCTGATCTGTAGCCGCAGCCCTATTCAGTCTGACTGTTGTGGTAATGTGACCAAATGGACAGAGCGAGCGGTGAGTCACTGGCTGTCTCCCGCCTGTCATCAGCCCCTAAAACAGACAGACACCCTGTAATATGGGTCAATAACACACCAGGGGTGTTTCCTTGGCCACCACCATGGGACACTTTGAGGCATAGTTATAGGATTACCTATCTGTGTGGGTGTGTCTAACTCTGATAGGCAATTAGATATCTGTTACTGTGATATGGATGATCGGTTGGATCTCTCGCTCTCTCGCTCCATCTCACAGAAGTTCCAAATTCAAATGTCATTATGTGTATATATACAGTGTTGTAATGATGTGCAAATGATTAAAGTATTAAAAGGAAAATAAATAAATAAACATAAATATGGGTTACAAATCTTGCTGCTGTGATGTGGGCAGAGTGCACATAGCCTGTCTTCTCCTGAGAGCTAGGTCTGCCTACGGCGGCTTTTCTCAATAGCAAGGCTATGCTCACGGAGTCTGTACATAGTCAAAGATTTCCTTAAGTTTGAGTCACACAGTGATCAGGTATTCTACCACTGTGTACTCTCTGTTTAGGGCCAAATAGCATTCTAGTTTGCTCAGTTTTTTTGTTAATTCTTTCCAATGTGTCAAGTAATTCTCTTTTTGTTTTCTCATGATTTGTTGGGTCTAATTGTGTTGTTGTCCTGGGGCTCTGTGGGGTCTGTTTGTGTTTGTGAACAAAGCCCCAGAACTAGCATGCATAGGGGACTCTTCTCCAGGTTCATCTCTCTGTAGGTGATGGCTTCATCTCTCTGTCTGCCTCTCTCTCTCTCTCTCTCATCTCTTTCTCTCTCATTTCTCCCTCTTTCTCTGAGAATGACGTCGCTGTCAGTGAGAGCGTGAGAGAGCATCGCTAAGAGAGTGTCACAGTGAGAGGGAGAGAGTTAGATTTTGACCGGCACCCCAATTTCACGCTCATTCAGTTTTTCTGTCAGAGAGAGAACTGTGTTTTAGCACAATCTCTCCTCTGCCCCTCAGATGTCTTATCATTGTTCTGCTCAGACCTTATCTAGTAATTTTCGATAATGTTGAACTGTATGTTTGAGTGGCAGTTTTGCAGTGTGTCTGTGAGATAAGTCTGTGGTGCAGAGTTGCATAAGCCTCCTCCGAGTGTGTGTGAATGCGCATGTGCCCTGGTCAGTCATTTAATGTGGTGCTGCTGCCTCAGTGATGACGCCCTTGCTGTCCCTGGGTCTCCCCCTGCTGTGGGAATCCCTGCCTGCTGTACAGCCTCCTATCCTTTCTGCACCACACACTCACATACACACACACCTTCCTGATGACTTCAGAGGAAATTGTGCTAAGCTGAAGAGAACGCAGCGTTACTCAACACTGCGTCCTGTGTGTCTGTCTTGCTCTGGTGTGTGTGTGTGTGTGTGTGTGTGTGTTGTCGAGTAGTGAGAGTGCCGCCTGTCCTGAAGGTGTTTTGCAGTGTTGTTTTCATTAGCTTGTGTTGTTGAAGAGTGAGTGTGTGTTACTTCAACAACCTACTGACAGAGTAAAGAAAGTTTCTGAACCAAAACAAGTCCTATTTCAACCCAGGTCTGCAAGTGTTCATTAATGCACTGACTGTATTCATACTTCCAAAGCCTGATGGCTCTGTCCTCCCACGCTCTGAGCAGTGAGTCAGCCTGGACGCAGTCAGAGAGCCAGTGTGTGTTGTGACGTCATTCTGTGTTCTTATCCCCAGCGCTCCTGGCTGGAGGAGCTCTCATCAACATGCTGCTGCATTGAGACACATGGACGGATAGATTGACGGACGGACGGACATACAGACCCGCTCTTCCCCGTATCGGCTGTTTCTCCCCGCTAATAGCTCCCCCTGTACGGATCTTGCTATGGAATGCTCTCACCCAGCGGACCGGCACAGTCCTCCTCTATAGAGCCCTCTACTGGGAACACACTCCATAAGGAATCAGCACAGAACAGCTGATCTCCAACTCAGGTACAGTTCACTGTATACATTAACTGCATTGTCGGTATCTCTTGACTCCTACCGTGTTTAGTTTTCTTTTGCCTTAGTTATAAACTCTCACTCTCTCACTCACTCACACCCACCCCCCTTCTGCAGCAGTCTCTGAGTCCTCCTACCCTCCAACCCCTCCCCTGAGAAGATGTCCGTGAGCCTGGCTGGGGAGGACATCCAGACAGAGGGTGGTAGTGGACTGCTCAATGATGACTCCGTCAACGTAGGGAAGCTCTCCCCATCCTCTGAGCCTTGCCAGGGGCAGGAGGGCATGGAGTTGGCTGGGGGCACCACGGAGGGCATGGAGGGCACTGGCACTGGGGGCACCGGGGAGGGCATGGAGGCAGAGGAGAGCGCCACACAGGACTCACAGGTATCTGGCCTCCACTGGACTGTTTGCGTCCCAATAATCTATCTTTTCTCCCAAATTGTGGACTTGTTCACTTCCATTCATGGATTTTAATGGAAATGACTGTTATATGGAAACTCCCTAGTCCATGCCAGCACCAATCCAATGCTTTTACATTTGTGGAGAGTAGTGAACGAGTGCACACTTCAGGAGGAAGGAGATGTTATTGGGAAGCACTCCTCAGCACTGCACTTCTAGGGTTGCAAATTCCAGACAGGTGTTTCTAACGAATAGCCTATAACACTACAGAATAAAATGTCTATATTAGAACTATTCAGACATTTGTATTGTAATGACAAAGTATATTTTTTATAAACAGTGCGACGTCTTTTTCAGCTCTGTTTGAACCTCCTCTCCCATCATGCATTGCATAGTTGAGGAATTGAACCGACGTCGTTCACCTAGTTGTATAATAACCGAAATGATAGTTTTTCGCTCAGCACTATACACATTACAAGCAAATTGCATGTTATCTTCGTGCCTTGCTTGAATATTGAATTTGAAGCAGGGTTGTCTATCTAGCTAGCTCGAATCACAGTAGTTTGCTGCTATTAGCCCAAGCTGCCTGCTTCGGCTGGCTAGCTAGCTAGCGACGTTGCTGTTACCAGTCAAGCACTTCAAACTAGTTAGCTAGCAAGTTGGACTGCATAACAACATATTACATGATATATCGTCGTCGTTGGCCTGCAAGAGTAGCTAGCTTTGTGTTTCTGCTTGCTCAATGCAGGCAGCTGACGAGTAGTGCTGGCTTGTGCTAGCAACCGGCATAACCAGCCATCGTTAGCTAGCCACATGGTCCAGCCGAAGGTAGCTAGCTAGCTCGACGGTAGCTAGTTTGTTGAAACAATGAAATATAGCTAACTGTGCTTCTATCATTGAACTGATTACACATTATATACATCTGACCAGCTTGTAGTAGACATTTCAGGTGTAGGCGGGTTGAACGAGTGTAGCTAGCTAAGCTAGCTGGCAACTCTAGCTGCTGGTTACTGTAGCTACTACATTCATCATGATTTCTAATGATGTGTGTAGAGTCAGTATAAATGTACGTGCATATTATGTGTGAGTGAGCAAATGCTGGAGTGAGTGAGTGAGTGTGTGTGTGTGAGTGTTTGTGTTGGAGTGACCGTGTGTGTGAGTGTGTAGGGCCCTGTGAGTGTGCATAGAGCAAATATTGAAATAAAAGGTCACTATTTATCAGTCGTATTGCTTGGTGATAGAAGCTGTTCAAGAGCCTGTTGGTGTCAGACTTGATGCACCAGTACCTCTTGCCGTGAAGCAGCAGGGAAAATAGTCTGGATGGTTGGAGTATTTTAATGATTTTCCAAGCCTTCTTTTCACACCACCTGATATAGAGGTCCTGGATAGCAGGGAACTCTGCACCAGTGATGTATTGGGCTCTCCGCACAACCCTCTGTAGCACCATGCTATCCAGGGCGGTGCTATTGCCATACCAAGCAGTGATGCAGCCAGTAAATATGCTCTCGGTGGTACAGCTGTAGAACCTTTTCAGGATTTGAGGGCCCATGGCAAACGTTTCAAACTCCTGAGGGGTTAGAGGCACTGTCGCGCCTTCACGACTGTGCATTGCATTGTGTGTTTGTAGTCAACGTCAGCTTCAACAGATTTCCACCAGAAACAATATAGGAAGCACCAACAGTTTCTCCTTATATTAACCACAAAATGAAACATTTGTTCACTAAAATATGGTTTTCACATTTATTTAACATTGTAAATCGTTTTGAGTCTTGATATTATTTCTAGTATTACCAAATGTTCTCCCCTTGCAGAGGCGGGCTCAGAACCATGGCCATGGGAGGAAAAGGGCCAGGGTAAGGACGGTATTATCCTGTTGTGTTGTTGTGTTCTCTTCCCTTACATTATTATCTTTTGTCTGCAAGCACACATACATACCCTCTCTGTGCATCTGGGTTAGGTCTTTGCAGAAAACCCCTGTCTCTCTGTCTGTCCTCTCTGTCTGTTTGCCCTCTGTCTGTCCTGACCTAATTTATAATTACGCTATATCATGACTATATACTCTCACGCTAGATAGACATACCAAAGGTTAGTCCCCAATATCAATGGTTAGTCCACAATACCAAGTGGGTTGGTCCCCAATACCAAGTGGGTTGGTCCCCAATACCAAGTGGGTTGGTCCCCAGTACCAAGGGGGTTGGTCCCCTCTACCAAGTGGGTTGGTCCCCTCTACCAAGTGGGTTGGTCCCCAATACCAAGTGGGTTGGTCCCCTCTACCAAGTGGGTTGGTCCCCAATACCAAGTGGGTTGGTCCCCAATACCAAGTGGGTTGGTCCCCTCTACCAAGTGGGTTGGTCCCCTCTACCAAGTGGGTTGGTCCCCTCTACCAAGTGGGTTGGTCCCCTCTACCAAGTGGGTTGGTCCCCAATACCAAGTGGGTTGGTCCCCAGTACCAAGTGGGTTGGTCCCCAGTACCAAGTGGGTTGGTCCCCAGTACCAAGTGGGTTGGTCCCCTCTACCAAGTGGGTTGGTCCCCTCTACCAAGTGGGTTGGTCCCCTCTACCAAGTGGGTTGGTCCCCTCTACCAAGTGGGTTGGTCCCCTCCACCAAGTGGGTTGGTCCCCTCCACCAAGGGGGTTGGTCCCCTCCACCAAGGGGGTTGGTCCCCCAGTACCAAGGGGGTTGGTCCCCCAGTACCAAGGGGGTTGGTCCCCCAGTACCAAGTGAAATCTCAACGGTTTGAATGTTTTTATGTTTACTTTAACTTATCTAAAACCAATTAATTGTATTTATGTAGTCTGCTGCTTCACTGTGGTGTGTGTCTTCACTGTGGTGTGTTGCAGTCCAATGCCAAGCTGAAGCTGGTGAGGAGCCTGGCAGTGTGTGAGGAGTCATCAGGTCCGTTCTGTACCGACGGGCCTCCAGACATCATCCAGCTCCACATCAGCTGTCCCTCAGACAAGGAGGAGGAGAAGCCCTCTAAGGATGACTATGAGAACGAGGAGAAGGACAAGACTCCACGCAAGATGCTGTCACGAGGTAAGATGCTGTCACGAGGCAAGATGTCTCTTGGGAAAATACTGAAGAAGATTCAAAGCTGGGCAGATGCAGCTGAAAACGATCCTCCATTCTTATTTGTTCAGAAACAACCTTTCTGCTGCTGACGCTGTGTGTGTCTCGGTCTGTCTGTCTGTTTGTGTGTGTGGATGCTCCTGAGTGAATGCCTGTGTTTTGCAGTTTGTGGTTGTGTGGTGTCATATTTGGAACTATGTTAAGCATCCTTTCTTCTCTCTCCCTTCCACCAGACTCCAGCCAGGAGTACACAGACTCCACCGGCATCGACGTGCATGACTTCCTTGTCAACACACTGAAAAGCAACCCCAGGTAATACACACACACACACACACACACACACACACACACACTGACAAACAACCCCAGGTAATATCTCCTAGCCACAGCACTCAATGGCATCTACTGTAGATGTAGTCTGGCCTGTGGGTCCCTGGAGAAACTCTAAGGGCAGAACCTTAACTTTAGATCTGCATGGGGATTCATCTTTTTTGCACACATTTCTCATTTAGCTGTATCAATGCATGATTGACATGGTAGTCCATGTTAAGCAAAAAGATTTCAAGTTAGGATTAGAGCTCTAAGCTAATAGAACTAGCTACTCTAACCCTGTGGTGGTCTGGACTGTGTACGTTAGCTGCCCATCCTCTCTGTGAGGACCGATTGGGGAATGCATTCATTGTGGTGAATGGAGCCTATGGTCTTAGTATGAGCAGTTCACACTCTGTTTTCAAGCAGTCACCCCCCCTCTCTCTCTTTGTCGCCAACAGGGATCGAATGATGCTGCTGAAACTAGAACAAGATATCCTGGATTTCATTAATGACGACAAGTGAGTGAGAAATTGCTCCCTATATAGCACACTACCTTTGGCCATGCTCTATGTAGTGAATAGGGTGCCGTTTGGTACGTATCCACATTCTGTACTGCTACTTTACTCTGGTATATAATTATAGCTTTCTATGTCCGTCACGGTATATTTGTAGAAGGCCGTTGTAATTGGATACATTTGTGTATTGTACTGTAGTTGGTATATTTGGCTGCCTGGGAATCACCTGCGCCCACCTGTCGATGGGATGGTATCATTACTCTCATGTAAAGTTTATTTTGTTGTATTTCAAATGTAAATCAGTCCTGTCTCTAACAGTTTGACTAACAATTACATTTTGTTTAAGAAAAGGTTAATAGTCCACATATAAGAAAGATGTGCAGAGACACTGTACTACCACTCAAGTATCATCACTAGACTGACACAATGGTTAATCTCCACGTTCTCCCCTCCAGTAACCAGTACACGATGGTTAATCTCCACGTTCTCCCCTCCAGTAACCAGTACACGATGGTTAATCTCCACGTTCTCCCCTCCAGTAACCAGTACACGATGGTTAATCTTCACGTTCTCCCCTCCAGTAACCAGTACACGATGGTTAATCTCCACGTTCTCCCCTCCAGTAACCAGTACACGATGGTTAATCTTCACGTTCTCCCCTCCAGTAACCAGTACACGATGGTTAATCTTCACGTTCTCCCCTCCAGTAACCAGTACACGATGGTTAATCTCCACGTTCTCCCCTCCAGTAACCAGTACACAATGGTTAATCTCCACGTTCTTCCCTCCAGTAACCAGTACACGATGGTTAATCTCCATGTTCTCCCCTCCAGTAACCAGTACACAATGGTTAATCTCCACGTTCTTCCCTCCAGTAACCAGTACAAGAAGTTTCCCCAGATGACGTCGTACCACCGTATGCTGCTGCACCGTGTAGCTGCCTACTTTGGAATGGACCACAACGTAGACCAGACTGGCAAGGCAGTCATCATCAACAAGACTGGCAACACACGCATGTGAGTGGGAGACTGGTAGAATTTAGAAGACCATGTGTAGAACTTAGAAGGCAATGAAACACGTTTTCAACAATAAAACTTCCATTGTTCTACTTAGTGTTTCACGTTATACCGGTACCACGGTAATATTGTGGTACCAAAACGGCCCTGTCGATCTAAAGAACCTGATCTCTCTCTCTCTCTCTGTGTGTGTGTGTGTGTGTGAGAGAGTTTGTGGCCTTTGCAAAGATGAGAAAATCTGCCATTCTATGCAGTATTATATTATACACTGAACAGTGTGAAGTTAAATTCAATACGTTGTATTGAGTAGAAGTGTGAATTTCAGTAACAGGTTTTTGCGTAGCACATGCGCGGAACATTTAGGAAAGGTGAACAAGCGTCTGGGCGATGGGGCGAACAGGACGTTAGCCAACACATTTCCCCCCTCGTGGTATCGCAATACTACTTGGGATCGTGATACTTGGCCTGGTATCGTATCGTTAGTAAAATGTTGGTATCGTGACAACACTAGTCCTACCAAGTGTTTTTAAATTGGTTTCGTCTTCAGCCCAGAGCAGAAGTTCTCAGAGCATCTCAAGGATGAGAAGAACTTGGACTTCCAGAAGAAGTTCATCCTCAAGAGAGACGACGCCAATATGGACAAGGACGACAATCAGGTGATTAAGTAACTAAAAGCAACAGTGAAGAATAAAAAGTTATTAAATACTTAACAGTTAATTACACCTAAGTATAATAATGAAACACTTCTTCATACATGTTATTTATAGCTGTCTTTAGCGTTGTAGCTCAGATGGTCCCGTGTAGTTCAGATGGTAGAGCATGGCGCTTGTAACACCAGTGTTGTGGGTTCGATTCCCACGGGGGACCAGTACGAAAAAAGTATGAACATGCATGCACTAACTAACTGTAAGTCTCTCTGCTAATGTAGAACGCGAAGATACGATATACAGTATGAGAAGGTTGAATATAATTTATCCTGTTGACTATTCTCTGATTATTAATAACGGGCCATTGTTGTATAAATCTATCTTGCACAATATTTTAATATACACGTATTCTCAGTGAGAAGATGCTCTCAACGGTATTTGGGGAATGATGTTGCTGATCGCACCTCTTCTTCCTCTTGTCCAATCGCAGATCCGCGTGCCGCTGTCGGACGGGCGGCGCAGCAAATCAATAGAGGAGAGGGAGGAGGAGTATCAGAGAGTACGAGACCGGATCTTTGCCCGAGAAGTAAGTGGTGGAGGATAGGAGTTGCCCTTAGGCACAGATCTAGGATCAGTTTACCCTCACCAAATCCTTAACATTAAGCATCCTGGGGGTAACACACAACTGACCTAAGTTCAGTGCCAGTTCTACTAACCATTCCTCCCACGTTTTTAACCAAATGTTCATTTTAATAACATACCGGTGGAATAGTGTAAGAAGGCAGAGTAATAAGTTAAGTCCATATTCTTGGAGTCATGAGTGAACCTTTGTTAACTTTGGCTAATACAGTACTTGACAAAAGATGACATGAGTCAGTGTTCACTGTCCAGGCAGTTATTGTAAATTAGAATATGTTCTCAATAACCTAGATGGTTAAATGAAAGTAAATAAATATATTTGTGTGATTTAACAAGCTACAGCTATTTCTAATTTACAGGTGTGTGTTCTTTTTCAGTCCTCTCAAAATGGATACATCAACGACAACAGGTAAGCTCACGGTAGCTCACAGTATCTATCACAGTGGAGAGCTTCATGTGTGCACTTGTGAAGGGGACCCTAGAGTACAGAGTTAGTCCCCAGCCAGTATAGTCGCTTAGGCAGGTAGGAGAGTCAGTCGGGGCGTCCTGGTGACAGCAAGGCCCCCTAACCCTGTTCCAAATCCCCTGGCACCATACAATTAGGCCACCAAGTTATATTGAGGTGTTTTTCAAGAGATCTAATAATGTTGGCAATATAATAATCCTGGCAAAATATCAGAAGTTTCAAGCACCAGGGTTTGCTGAGTTTGAATGTGGGGTGAACTGATGATAGTTTTTCACATGTAGTCCAAAGCACAACAAAAGTACATCTTTCAACCCCCCTTCATTTCTGCTAGAGATGAACGATTATTAAACAGATGTCTTGAGAGACGAAAAGAAGTAGGGGAACTTTGTTCCTTGTTTTGAACTGTCAACATTTCTGCTCTGTGTGCATGATCTTTTCTGGGCTGGGGGTTGGATACAGTGTACCACTGTCACGGCTGGTCCCAAATCGCTCCCTGTCTGAAGGTCAGGACAGGTTTAAGAAGTGTAGTGGTAAAACTTTCACCATGTTGCTTCCATCTTACATATCTGCAAACATTGAAGGGTAAGGGCCAAGGGGAAGGGTAGGGAATGAATTGGGAATGGCTGATCCAAAACCTACCTGGCGGCCTCTCCTATACCCACCCAGTAACTCTCAGCCTCCCTTCTGTCCCCCAACAGACTTTCCCCTGAAGGCTACTTCTCTAGCTCTCAAAAGAGGAGGCAGATCTTTAGGTACTGACACACCTGGGTGACGTGTGACTCTAGCAGTCAGTGATTGTGTTGCCATGCCCTTCTACCCTCTATCTAATGGTGATTTGATATGAGCGACTGACTGGTTGCGTCTGAAATTGCACCATATTCCCCCCACAGTGCATTTAGGGGATTGGGTGCCATTGCAGACGTAGCCACTGAATGTTGGTGTTCTTGCTTGGCGTGGGTTCTGTGGGTTGGCTCAGTGGCACTGTGAGCTCCAACACCTATTGCATGGCTGCTTTGTGGTTTTTCTGGGACTGGATACTACTTGTTATCCGCCCGTCATCATCGCTACATCTTTATATAATACTGTACTACTGCATCCCCAATCTCTGTTTCTGTTGATTTGGTGGTTGTTGATCTGGTTTTGGAACCACTACTGTCTGTGGATAGATCTACTACTACTGCCTGTGGATAGATCTACTACTACTGCCTGTGGATAGATCTACTACTACTACTGTCTGTGGATAGATCTACTACTACTACTGTCTGTGGATAGATCTACTACTACTACTGTCTGTGGATAGATCTACTACTACTACTGTCTGTGGATAGATCTACTACTACTACTGTCTGTGGATAGATCTACTACTACTACTGTCTGTGGATAGATCTACTACTACTGTCTGTGGTATCCTGAAGATAGATCTACTACTACTACTGTCTGTGGATAGATCTACTACTACTACTACTACTGTCTGTGGATAGATCTACTACTACTGTCTGTGGATAGATCTACTACTACTGTCTGTGGTATCCTGAAGATAGATCTACTACTACTGTCTGTCCTAAAGAGAGATGGAAGTGTAACTGCATCAGATCTCTCTGTGTTGGTTGTGATCAGTGATTCTATTTGTACTGCAGCAGTGAGACATACAAACTGAAATGTCTTTAGCCGACTGACCTCAGTAATGTTGGAAAGCGGGTTATAGTTTAGTAGACTAGCGTTTGAACTACGGTGAGACAACTATCCCTGTTTCCTTGCATCATCTTTTTCAGTGTTGACTAAAGTGCAAATCCTACATCGTGTTTAAGGATGACGATTCATCGATCATTTTAATATTCTCCTACACTCCTCTGACAATGTTTACCATACAGTAGAAACATTTAGCTATTATTTACATAATTATTTATTGTGCATTATATGGTGTTTTGTGCTTTCTCTTGCCAAGATAGTTTGTTAACATGTAATCTGTGGAGTGGTTGAAAAATGAGTTTTAATGACTTCAACCTAAGTGTATGTAAACTTCTGACATTATCAGCTGAATGATATTATCAACTGATTGACAATGAAGTGGTGGCGGTGGTTTCTATTGAATCTGTCAGTATACATTTACAGTTTTTGTCTTTGACCGTGTGTGTGTGTGTGTGTGTGTGTGTGTGTGTGTGTGACTTTGTACTCTGTGTGTGTGTGTGTGTGTGTGTGTGTGTGACTTTGTACTCTGTGTGTGTGTGTGTGTGTGTGTGTGTGTGTGTGTGACTTTGTACTCTGTGTGTGTGTGTGTGTGTGTGTGACTTTGTACTCTGTGTGTGTGTGTGTGTGTGTGACTTTGTACTCTGTGTGTGTGTGTGTGTGTGTGTGTGCTGCGTGTGTGTGTGTGTGTGTGTGTGTGTGTGTGTGTGTGTGTGTGCGTGTGTTTGTGTGTGTAGTGCGTGCCAAGTGTGCACCTCATTATTCCAGGAATAGCTCTTTATGGTGGTGATGTATTTCCAGAATGTGTCACTTGTTACCTTCTCACTCAGTCAGGATCTGTACTCTCTTCAATGTGCTCCTGTCTTCTGTTCACCTTGGTGTTGATTGGATGAAACATCAGTGATCTGCATGTGTGTTTCACTGTGATGTGGGTGGCAGTTTGGTGGATGTCCTGTACATTACAGGGGGGTTTGGTGGATGTCCTGTACATTACAGGGGGGTTTGGCGATATCTGTGTGATGATTTGGTTGATTTATTTACCAGTCAGCCAACATGTTTTGCCTTTGTGTTTTGGTTGGTTGAATGCCCCATGTTCTCCTGCCACCCTCTGTCTCCACCTCTCTGTTCCTTTCTCTCTCCCTAACACCCTTGCCCTCTCCCCTCCTCCTGGCTGTTTCCACCTCAACTTTTCCCGTTTCCCTCACTCTCCCTTCCACAGGGGTAACCGTGAGAGCTCCAGCCGTGCGTCCAGCAGTCGTCAGAGCAGTACTGACAGTGATATGAAGTGCCTGGAGCCAAGACCCTGGAGCAGCACAGACTCGGATAGCACAAACAGGACCCTCCGGCCTCCGGTCACTAAGGCATCCAGCTTCTCTGGCATCTCCATTCTGACCAGAGGAGATAGTCTAGGCAGCAACAAGAGCTCTCAGGGCAGCTGCAGGGGCTCACGCACTGGTATGTACCAGACAGACAGCCCAATGGGGATTTTATAATACAAATGCATACTGTTGTGACCATTTGTACCCTGGGCAGTTCATTCTAGTATTTGAATCTCCCACCGTCAAACGGAGTGAAATTTGAATTGAATTGAAATGACAACACACGGACCTGTTGCAACCTAGAAGTGTGTAAGCCCTCTGTTGGCATTAGAAGTCCGCTGACACTGTAGAATAGGATGGCCTGATGGAAGCACAAGGCAATCTCTTTTGGAAAACCAATCGTAGGGGAAAGAACCTGAAGAGAGGACAGACAGAGTGCAGAAATGGAGAGGAACAAAACCTTCTGTATTTGACTTTGTCTTGACTCTTGTGTTATAGGTCTCCCCCTGGTGAGTCCAGACATGTGTCCCGAGCCCCCAGCCCCCCAGCCTGGCCCCTGCCCCGGGGGTCGCAGCCTTCTGCCTTGCACCTCCCAACAGCCCCAGGTCCAGACCCAGCCCCTGCAGACCGCCCTGCTGCCCACCCCACAGCAACACCCCATGGGCAACCATAACCACAACCACATGTTGACTCAGGTGAGAGAGAAGCTCATATCATGAATCCTTTTTTATTTAAATACCCTTATGGTTATTTAAATGCAGTGCTCACTCCCTCTCGCTCTACCCCTCCCTCCATCTCTCCCTCTTGTTAGCCGGTGGGGTCTCTGCAGCCCTCTCAGCCTGTGTCCTACTCCTCCTCCTGTCCCCAGGTCCTCCTGCCTGTCTCTTCCCCCCAGCACTACATGGTACTACTACCATCCATACCTTTATAATGCAGTATGTTACTCCTCCTACCCAGCAGTACATGCATGGTACTTGTACCCTTCATTCTCTATCTCTATCTACAGTATATATAACAACTATATACTATGGTACCAAGCCTTTCATATCTTGTCTTTCTCACCCATCTTATTAGTCCCTATTGGAATGAAGTGGCAAAATGACAATCAACATTCAGACCTACTCATAAGTTATATCATCATATCCAGTTTAAGCTACAATCAGTTTAATGGTTACTGGGTCAAACCCACCAGCAACTGTTTGTAATAAACCACTTCTCCCTCTCAGGGTGAGGAGCTGGCTCCCCAGTTCAGCCAGATGACTCTGAGTCGACAGGGTTCCAGCGAGGCCCCGGAGCCCCCCACCATGTACCAGACCCAAGGGCCCACTGTCCTCACCCAGCACCCCACACCCCAGACGGGCTATATCATGGCCACCACAGCCCAGCCCCTGGCCCCTCAGTCTGGCTACCAGCCTAACATCGGACACCCCCATCCTCCTCCTCCTCCTCCTCCCCCACCCCCTCCCTCCCAGACCATCATGCAGCCCCCTCCACCGCCTCAGGGGTACATGCAGCCGCCTCCCCCTCAACAGGTATGATACTGGGTTCGCAGTCAATCATCAGCAATACACAGTAGAATTTGGAATAAAAGTTACCCTTATTCCTGGTGCAATAATAATGGCAGATCTTTGTCTTCACGAGTTAGTGACTGAAGGTACAAATATAGCCCAGCAGCCTGAAAAGCTGAAGTGGAACATTTGGCCCAAACTTTGTTTCACAAACTTTACCAATAAATGTGAGAACATTTCGATTGCTGTGAAATCACGGCAGGATTCACAGTCGGTGACAGTATCTCTCTCCCACTGTGTGACTGGCTGTGAAGTCTATCTCACGTCATACCGTCCCGCAGCCCAGTAACGAGCTGCTTGAATCCATAAAAGATTAATTTAAATTCTGGAGGAGGAAACCTCTGCAGCGTTGACCCTTCACCCTTGGGGGATAATTCCCACAAAAGTAGCTTCGCGGGGGCAAGTAGGAGTTTGGCAAATAGGTCCATTGCTGTCTCTTGCTGGCTTTGTGTGGAAGTGGCAGTGCGTTCAGCACTTTGTAAGGTAGCTTTTGTTAGGTAGCTAGTGGCAGTGCATTCAGCACTTTGAAAGGTAGCTTGTGGCAGTGCGTTCAGCACTGTGTAAGGTAGCTTGTGGCAGTGCCTTCAGCACTTTGTAAGGTAGCTAGTTGCAGTGCCTTCAGCACTTTGTAAGGTAGCTAGTTGCAGTGCCTTCAGCACTTTGTAAGGTAGCTAGTTGCATTGTGTTGACAGTACAGAGTATAGCCATAGCCTACAGTATATGGCGCTTGGCAGAGGGAGTTGTCCCTTGACTAGAGCAGTGTTGCTTTAGTGTTCCCTGTATGTATAATGTCCTTCAGGACAGCCACTAGCTATAAGGCAGCAGGGCTTACAGACATTTAGATGGAATCATGCTCGTAGGGGGGCAAGGAAACACCCTGCACCTGGGATAGTTTGTTGTGTGTGTACATGTATTGATCACATCTTTACTATATCTGCTGAAATTTGCTTTAAAGCAGTGTCCAAATCCATCGAATATAGTGATCACAGTATAGTAGCCATATGTAGGAAAACCAAAGTTCCAAAAGCTGGGCCTGATATAGTGTATAAGAGGTCATACAATATGTTTTGTAGTGATTCCTATGTTGTTGATTTAAATAATATGTTTTAGTCCGTGGTGTGTAATGAGGAGCAAACAGACGCTGCACTTGGACACATTTATGAAATTGCTTATCCCTGTTACTAATAAGCATGCACCCATTAAGAACATGACTGTAAAAACTGTTAAATCCCGGTGGATTGATGAGGAATTTAAAAATTGTATGGTTGAGAGGGACGAGTTGAATCAGATGGCTCATTTATCACAAAACCCACTGATATTACAAACTACTTTTAATGATTTTATTTTAATTGGCAAGATTGGCAAACTTAGGCATGACATGCCAGCAACAAACGCTGACACTACACATCCAAGTATACCTGACCAAATTATAAAAGGCATTGTAATTTTGAATTCCGTAAAGTGAGTGTGGAAGATGTGAAAAATGATTGCTGTCTATCGATAATGACAAGCCACCGGGGTCTGACAACTTGGATGGATAATTACTGAGGACGATATTGCCACTCCTGTCATGTCTTCAATATAAACCTACTAGAAAGTGGGTTCCCTCAGGCCTGGAGGGAAGCTAAAGTCATTCCTCTACCTAGGAATGTTACGAAGTTCAGTCCAAGAATTACTTACAATATTGCACGTGATCTATAACAACTGTACGTTAATATTTATATACAGTCCTGAATAAATGAGTCCTGAGTGAATGAGTCCTGAGTGAATGAGTCCTGAGTGAATGAGTCCTGAGTGAATGAGTCCTGAGTGAATGAGTCCTGAGTGATAACAGACCAGAGAGTTACTCACAGATGGATGGATGCCTAATTGTTAAACCAGGTCCTAACACCCCAACAGTTCCAGGTCTATGTTGCCGACGGCACATAGGTGAGGCATTAAATAGTCTAATATCTGCCGGCAGGAAGGAACAGCAGGGACTGTGAAGCAACACAAACATAGGCACAGTCACATGCATACACACACGCAATAACATACGCACCATACACACAAAAACAGATGGATTTTGTATATATGTGGTAGTAGAGTAGGGGCCGGAGGGCACACGCTTAATGTGTTGTGAAATCTGTTGTGAATTAATTGTAATGTTTTTAAAATGGTATAACTGCCTTAATTCTGCTGGACCCCAGGAAGAAGGCAGCAGCCAATGGGGATCCATAACAAATACTACCTGTGACCTTTCATCAACCTCGAAGAGTACATTTCTAGTTTGCACCATTATTAACGCACCTTGGTTGGAAGATTTCTTATTCTACTGCATATGATCTGACTGTATTCCTCCCACCCTCTACTACTCCTCCAGATATCTTATTACCCCCCTGGGCAGCAGTACCCCAACACAGGGCAGCAGTACCCTGGCACAGGGCAGCTGTACCGGCCTGGACCCATGTCTCACCAGGTTCCCTACCCTGCCCAGCACTCCCAGCCTCTTCCCCAGCCCACACAGCAGTCTGGTCAGTACCATTTTTTTCAATTAAAAGTTTAGTCTGTCTGTGTTTTTATTTAACCAGGTAGGTCAGTTGAGAACAAGTTCTCATTTACAACTGCGACCTGGCCAAGACGAAGCAAAGCAGTGCGACAAAAAAAACAACACAGAGTTACACATGAGAATAAACAAACGTACTAAAGTGGTAACAATGCAATTGCTTACATCCCTGAGCATTTCTCCTTTGCCAAGATAATCCATCAGTAATCTGATTAAACAGCATGGTCATTACACAGGTGCACCTTGTGCTGGGGACAATAAAAGTCCACCATAAAATGTGCAGTTTTGTGTCACAACACAATGCTACAGATGTCTAAAGTGTTGAGGGAATGTGCAATTAGAATGCTGACTGCAGGAATGTCCACCAGAGCTGTTGCCAGAGAATTTAAAGTTCATTTCTCTACCATAAAACGCCTCCAACGTAGTTTGAGAATTTGTCAGTACGGCCAACCGAGAAATGCTCTCACACAGGGCTTTAAATGAATTGTACGCATCGTTTTAGAGAAATAAGCTTTTTGTGCATATGGAACATTTCTGTGATCTTTTGTGTCCACTCATGAAACATGGGAACAACACTTTACATGTTGTGTTTATATTTTGTTTCAGTGTAATTACATCTGACCACGTCCTTGTTCACATAATACCAATTTCCATGAAACGTCTGACATCTACTTGGACGGGGGTACACAATGCACTCCCTGCATCTCGCAACGGTCCTTTCAGACCTTTTTGAGAACCAAATACCACATTTTAAACATAAAAAAATATATATATATATATGAATTTGACATGCTAATGACAAAGGCCAACTCAATTTCTACACTTCATATTAAAATTAGGCTACACTCACAGTGAGAATCTCAACCACTCTCCACCTGGACTCAACCCTCACCTCACCTGCTCTCAACCACTCTCCACCTGGACTCAACCCTCACCTCACCTGCTCTCAACCACTCTCCACCTGGACTCAACCCTCACCTCACCTGCTCTCAACCACTCTCCACCTGGACTCAACCCTCACCTCACCTGATGATCTCATAAACCACCTCAACTCCGCTTTGTGTGCCTCCCTTAACACTCTGGCCCCCCTCAAAACAAAAACCGTCACTTTTAACACCTCGTCACCCTGGTAACCACCTGCACTCCGGAAAATGAAACAAACTGGCCGCCAACTTGAACGTCTGACAAAAAAATCATCTCTCACAGTCCACCTTGAAGCCTATAAACTCCACCTCATTGCTGCCAAATCTGCCTACCTCTCCACCATCCTCCTCACCAACCCCTGTCAAAACCCCAGAATCCTCTTCTCCATAACGAACAACCTTATCAAGCCTCGGACCAACACCCTCCCTACCTCTACTCCCGATCTCTGCAACTCGTTCCTTCACTTTTTCGCTGATAAAATCAACATCATTTATCAATCTCTATCCCCTGCATCCGACCTCCCAGTATCTACTCCAGCACCTATCACGGCCCCTCTTCCCCCCATCCCTCCTGACCTCCCTCCCCCACCTCCACACTGCCTCCTCTCCCAGTTTGACTCAGTCACCACTCTTGAAATCTCTAAACTCATCAGCTCTTCCAAACCCACTACCTGCTCACTTGACTCCCTCCCTACTCCACTCCTGAAGTCCTGCCTCCCCGTCCTTTGCCCTTACCTCACTAACCTCTTCAACTCCTCTCTGTCCCTTGGAACTGTCCCCTCTGCTTTCAAAACTGTCACACCAATCCTTAAAAAACCTGGTCTGGATCCCTCTTCCCTCAACAACTACCGCCCAATTTCCAACCTTCCCTTTCTGTCTAAAACCCTGGAACGTTTAGTCGCCTCACAATTACAAACCCATCTTCGTGCCAATAACCAATTTGAATCTCTCCAATCTGGTTTTCGCCCCCTCCACAGCACAGAAACCGCTCTCCTCAAAGTCCTCAACGACCTCCTCACCTCCGCTGACACTGGTTCCCTTAACATCCTTATTCTTCTCGACCTGAGTGCAGCCTTCGATACCGTGAGCCATAACATCCTCCTCACCAGACTCAAAGACCTTGGTATCGAAGGTACTGCACTCAGTTGGCTCCGTTCCTACCTTTCCAACAGATCCCACTTCATCTCTCTTCATAACCACACCTCTGCCACAGCCACAGTCACCCAAGGCGTTCCCCAAGGCTCTGTACTTGGCCCCCTCCTCTTCATCATCTACATCCTCCCCCTTGGTCAGATACTCCGCCACTTCAACCTGAACTTCCATTGTTACGCCGATGACACCCAGATCTACCTCAGCACCAAATCCTCCCCTCTCCCACATCAACTCCTGTTTGTCAGCTATCAAAACCTGGATGCAACACAACTTCCTCAAACTCAACAGCAATAAAACACAATTCATCCTCATAGGCTCGAAATCCACACTCAGCAAAACCAATAACCCCACTCTCACCATCGACGGCACCATTGTCTCTCCATCTCCCCAGGCCCGCAACCTCGGCGTGATTTTTGATTCAACCCTCTCCCTTGAGCCCCACATCCGTCATGTCATTAAAACCTCCTTCTTTCACCTCCGCAACGTCGCCAAAATCAGACCCTTACTCACACCCCCTGCTGCTGAAAGACTCATTCACGCCTTCATCTCCTCACGACTGGACTACTGCAACTCACTACTCCTTGGTATCAGCTCGACCTACATAAAGACTCCAACTGGTCCAGAACGCAGCCGCCCGACTCATCACCCGCTCCAAATCCTGGCATCACATCACATCACTCCAGTCCTAAAACAACTACACTGGCTCCCCATTTCCCACCGGATCACGTACAAAATCCTGGTCCTTACCTACAAAGCCATCCATCACCTGGCCCCCTCATACCTCACTGACCTCCTCTCCCCCTACCAACCCTCACGGTCCCTCAGATCCACCTCAGCCGGTCTCCTTTGCATCCACAAGTCCAAGCTCCGCAGTTTTGGGGACAGAGCCTTTTCAAGGGCAGCTCCCAGGCTCTGGAACTCCCTCCCCCATGAGATCCGCACCTCTGAGTCCCTCACCATCTTCCAGTCACGCCTCAAGACCCATCTCTTCACCTCTGCCTATCCTTAGCCCCATGCCACTCCCAATTTTATATATATATATATATATATATATATTTTTTTTTCTCTGTCTTGTCTTGTTTGTCTTGTCTTGTTTATTTACCTCCCCTGTAAAGCGACTTTGAGTTCGTGAAAAGCGCTATACAAATTGAATTTATTATTATTATTATCTGACTTGCAGTACCAGTCAAAAGATTGGACACCTACTCATTCCAGGGTTTTTCTTTATTTTTTTACTATTTTCTACATTGTATCAAAACTATGAAAATAACACATGGAATCATGTAGTAACCAAAAAAGTGTTAAACAAATCAAAATAGATTCTTCAAAGTAGCCACCCTGCCTTGATGACAGCTTTGCACACTCTTGGCATTCTCTCAACCTGGAATGCTTTTCTAACAGTCTTGAAGGAGTTCCCACATATGCTGAGCACTTGTTGGCTGCTTGTTCTTCACTCTGCGGTCCAACTCATCCCAAACCATCTCAATTGGGTTGAGGTCGGGTGATTGTGGAGGCCAGGTCATCTGATGCAGCAATCCATTACTCTCCTTCTTGGTCAATTTGCCCTTACACAGCCTGGAGGTGTGTTGGGTCATTGTCCTGTTGAAAAACAAATGATAGTCCCACTAGGCGCAACCCAGATGGGATGGCGTATCGCTGCAGAATGCTGTGGTAGCAATGCTGGTTAAGTGTGCCTTGAGTTCTAAATAAATCACAGACAGGGTCACAAGAAAAGCACCATCACACCACCACCTCCATGCTTTACGGTGGGAACCACACATGGGGAGATCATCCGTTGACCTACTCTGCGTCTCACAAAGACAAGGCGGTTCGAACCAAAGTTCTTGACATTTTCCGGATTGACCTACCTTTATTTCTTATAGTAATTTCTCTTTGCTTAGTTGATCTGTTCTTGCCATAATATGGACTTTGTATTTGACCAAATAGGGCCATCTTCTGTATACCATGCCTACCTTGTTACAACTCAACTGATTGGCTCAAATGCAATAAGAAGGAAAGAAATTCCACAAATTAACTTTTAACAAGGCACATCTGCTAATTGAACTGCATTCCAGGTGACTACCTCATGCAGCTGGTTGAGAGAATGCCAAAAGTGTGCAACGCTGTCATCAAGGCAAAGGGTGGCTACTTTGAATAATCTCAAATATAAAATATATTTTGAATTGTTTAACACTTTTTTTTGGTTACTACATGATTCCATAGGTATTATTTCATAGTTGTGATGTCTTCACTATTATTCTACATTGTAGAAAATAGTACAAATAAAGAAAAACCCTTGAATGAGTAGGTTTGTCCAAACCTTTGACTGGTACTGTAAATCCAGGTCTAAATCTGGATGAAGTAAGCAGGACCAGTTAAAGACAGGACTCCTGTACACTGTATTTCACTGTGTATATTTGCTGATTGAACGTTTGTCAACAGTGTATTGCGTTTCGAGTACGGAGACCAAAGTGCTGATTACCTGATTTGGCAATATTGTAAACACAGTGTACGGTACCCGTTCACCTACCCAGTCAACATGATCAGACCCTTGCTGTATCAACAGAAACAAGGTTCTAAAATATCACAAGGATCAAGGTTAGCTAAATAGTGGCTGCCAGGAATAAAGTGCTATTTTAGTCATATACAGTCATCTCTCTATATCCTGGTTGTCATCTGTCTGTATAGCCTGTTTATTGTGGCAGCTCCATTTCAAATTCCTGTACATTCCGATGTATTTGGCATATAAAGGTGATTCTGACATGTGCCATGGCCGTCACCAGTAGGCCCAGGGTTGATAGTAGTGCAGCAAACCCAGAATACACATTCTTACAGTTTAAGTCAGAAGTTTACATACACCTTAGCCAAATACATTTTATCTCAGATTTTCACAATTCCTGACATTTAATCCTAGTAAAAATTCCCTGTCTTAGTTCAGTTAGGATCACCACTTTATTTTAAGAATGTGAAATGTCAGAATAATAGTAGAGAGAATTATTACAGATTTTATTTCTTTCATCACATTCCCAGTGGGTCAGAAGTTTACATAGTATTTTGTAGCATTGCCTTTAAATAGTTTATCTTGGGTCAAATGTTTCAGTTCTGCCCATAAATATTCTATAGGATTGAGGTCAGGGCTTTGTGATGCCATTTTGCCACAATTTTGGAAGTATGCTTGGGGTCATTGTCCATTTGGAAGACCCATTTGCAACCAAGCTTTAACTTCCTGACTGATGTCTTGAGATGTTGCTTCAATATATACACATAATTTTCCTTCCTCTTGAAGAATTTTGTGAAGTGCACCAGTCCCTCCTGCAGCAAAGCACCCCCACAACATGATTCTGCCACCCCTGTGCTTCACGGTTGGGATGGTGTTCTTCAGCTTGCAAGCTTCCCCCTTTTTCCTCCAAACATAACTATTTTTGTTTCATCAGACCAGAGGACAAAGATTTTTGTCTCCATGTGCAGTTGCAAACCGTAGTCTGTTTTTTTTAAGGCGGTTTTGGAGCAGTGACTTCTTCCTTTATGATATAGGACTCGTTTTACTGTGGATATAGATACTTTTTTACCTGTTTCCTCCAGCATCTTCACAAGGTCCTTTGCTGTTGTTCTGGGATTGATTTGCTCTTTTTGCACCAAAGTACGTTCATCTCTAGGAGACAGAGCGTGTCTCCTTCCTGAGCGGTATGATGGCTGCGTGGTCCCATGGTGTTTATACTTGCATACTATTGTTTGTACAGATTAATGTGGTACCTTCAAGCGTTTGGAAATTGTGCCCAAGGGTGAACCAGACTTGTGGAGGTCTACAATTGTTTTTCTAAGGTCTTGATTTATTTAGATTTTCCCATGATGTCGAGCAAAGAGGGTAGGCCTTGAAATACATCCACAGGTATACCTCCAATTATGTAAATTAGCTTCATAATAAGCTTCTAAATCCATGACATTTTCTGGAATTTTCCAAGCTGTTTAAAGGTACAGTCAACTTAGTGTAGTGTAAGAATTACTTGTGTCATGCACAAAGTAGATGTCCTAACCGACTTGCCAAAACTATAGTTTGTTAACATGAAAACTGTGGAGTGGTTTAAAAATGAGTTTGAATGACTTCAACCTAAGTGTATGTAAACTTCCGACTTCAACTGTACATATATACACACACACACACACACACACACACACACACACACACACACACACACAGACACTTGTGTTAACATGACCATGTCCCGCATGACCAGCAGGTCTCCAGACCATGATGGCCAGCCAGCAGCCCCAGTACCAGGGGATGATAGGAGTACCCCAGCAGCCCCAGAACCAGGCCCTCCTCACCTCCCAGAGGCAGGGCATGCAGGGACAGGTGACAGCCATGATGGTCCAGTACCCACAGATACCCTCATATCAGGTACAGTTAATGTGACTGTTACGTCTTGCATGCATTTCAGAGTTCCTCAAGGCTCAGTTCTCGAACCACAACTATTTTTATGTCAAATTTAACTAGTGGGATGTAACTGGTGAGATCCGAACCCGGGTCTCTCACTCGGGAAACCAGCCATTAGACCAAGAGGATATTCCCTCTTGGGCAGAGGGTGACAGTGATTCATAAGTGGTAACTCCCCTTGGCTACATGTTTATGTGTATTGTCTCCTAGCAGGTCCCTGTGGCCAGTGACTCTCAACAGGTGATACAGCACCAGCAGCAGTACCAGCAGCAGGTCATGGTGCCAGTCAGCCAGTCTCTGCAGACTGTCCAGGGGCCCATGCCCATATACTACAGCGTCATCACCCCCACACAACAGAACAGCACAAGGTAGATGCATAAAAGATGATTTATATAGCATGATTTTAACAGATGCTGAAGTGCTGGATATTGTATGGGGAGATCTCCACTACTCCCAACATATTGCACACCTGGGGGATGCCACAAGCAGACATGTTGAGCTACAACCCGTATAGCTGACCGCTTGGCTAAGCACTAACTGTAAGACACTCTGGGAAACTGAGCTGTAAAACTATTGAATAGGATAGAAACTCATATGACTGGAATCAATAAGCAACCTAATTTATTGCTTGAATCTTTATTTCCTTTGACCCACACTGCTTTCACATTCCTTCTACACGCTCGCTAAACCAAATATTAGCCTTGTAATTGAATCCTAGCAGCTTGTTGATGTGATATGCCTACCGTCTGTGGATGTCGATTACTGCCAATTGCTTACAATGTGTGTGTTTGTGTGTGTCTCTCTGTATGTGTCTCTCTCTCTGTGTGTGTGTGTGTGTGTGTGTGTCTCTCTCTCTGTGTGTGTGTGTGTGTCTCTCTCTCTCTGTGTCTCTGTGGTTGTGTGTGTTTGTGTCTCTCTCTCTCTCAGTCCGTCAGTGAGGTACCTGCAGCCCAGCTCAGAGCAGTACCAGATGAACCCTCCACAGATGCAGCAGCAATATTCAGGTGAGAGTTCATCTGGTTCTGACCTCTAACTTTATTGATTAGGTTTCATCAACAAAGTTGGCCCTGTGTTGTAACCCTTATGGTGAAGGGTTCACTTAGTGTGACCGTGTGTGTGGTGCTACAGGAGTACCTCTCCCAGGCCCCGGGGTGATGGTCATGCAGCTTAGCGTCCCCAACGGACCCCAGCCTACCCAGAACCCTCTGGTACAGTGGAACCCCTGCAAGTACTACAGCCTAGAGCAGAGACCCAGAAAGCCTGGAGAGCTCTACAAACCTGACAACACACAACAGGTAGGATATACAGTACTACAACAGGTACTATATACAGCACTACAATAATACTACCATACAGTACTACAACGGGTACTATATACAGCACTACTATAATACTACCATACAGTACTACAACAGGTACTATATAGCACTACAATAATACTACCATACAGTACTACAACGGGTACTATATACAGCACTACTATAATACTACCATACAGTACTACAACAGGTACTATATAGCACTACAATAATACTACCATACAGTACTACAACGGGTACTATATACAGCACTACTATAATACTACCATACAGTACTACAACAGGTACTATATACAGCACTACTATAATACTACCATACAGTACTACTAGAATACTAACATACAGGTACTATATACAGCATTACTGTACTTCCTGTATACTCTATACCACTCTGTATTGTGAACTACAGTATGTCTCATCCTCCACTCTCTCTCTCCCCCCTCTCTCTCTCCCTTCCATCCCCTCCAGACCAGTACACAGATGCAGAGCAGTCCACTGTCCTCCCCCAGTCAGTCTCCCACCCCCTCCCCCTCAGGCAGTGTAAGCAGCGTCTGTCCAGGCCTCGGCCCTCTGCCCCTACTGTCACAGTTCCCCCGGCCCGGACCAGGGCCCGCACAAGGTAACAACACACAGATACAGACAGATGCACACCGTAACACTTACCATGCACACACCGCATGCACGCATACAAAGATACAAAGCCACACACACAAGTGGCCTCCTGAGTGTCACTGTGGTCTAAGGCACTGAGGTGCCACTACAGCTGGCCATGACCGGGAGTCCCACAGAGCGGCGCACCATCGGCCCAGCGCCGTCCAGGTTAGGGGAGGGTTTGGCTGGGGGGCTTTCCTTGGCTCACCACGCTCAAGCAATTCCTTTTGGCGGACCGGTCTCCTGCAAGCGGACTTTGGTCGTCAGTCGAACAGTGTTTCCTGGCTTCCGGGTTAAGCGAGCAGTGTGTTAAGCAGCGTAATTTGGGGCGGTCATGTCTCGACCTTCGCCTCTCCCAATCCCGTTGGGGAGTTGCAGCCATAAGACAAGATTGTAACTACCGAATTGGATACAATGCAGCATACGCAATACCAGTATTAATGAGCTACTGCACCTGTTTGACATCTCATGACACCATACTGACACACTGACCAAATGTCACGGTGAACCTCTGTTATTCCAGTTGTTGTGTTAAGATGAATCCTGGCCTACCCCCTTCACACAGTAACCCCTTCACACAGTAACCCCTTCACACAGTAACCCCCTTCACACAGTAACCCCCTTCACACAGTAACCCCCTACACACAGTAACCCCCTACACACAGTAACCCCCTACACACAGTAACCCCCTACACACAGTAACCCCCTACACACAGTAACCCCCTACACACAGTAACCCCCTACACACAGTAACCCCTTACACACAGTAACCCCTTACACACAGTAACCCCTGTGTGTCCATGTTGTTTGGCCAGCCACCAGAAGGCACTGAGAACCTGACCTTACTCACCTTACCCACATGGCTGCTCTGGCCCACACACACTCACTCACACACATCTCACACCTGCTTGCCTACAGTAACCAGCCCTTTGACCTACGCATCTGTCCTCACACACCTGACTAGGGTTGCAAAGGGAGGGTATATTACTGGAAACTTTCAAAGTTTACACATTTTTGTAGATCAAGGTTTTGGGGGAATTTTATAAAATGACACATCTAGTGGATTTCTGGGGTACTTCAGATTATCACTCTGGCATTCTGTGTCACCTTATCACATGTAAAGTACTTTATATACAATATTTAAATAAGATGATTTAAAAATGAAACATTGAATGACAAAGCTGTAAAATATTACCCTAAATATAAACCATCAACTATTGCCATTGGTGTTTAACATGAGGGTTTCAGCATGACATTCTTTCTTTTTGTACACAATGAAATGTATTTGACTATGTCAGGGTCTTGGTCGTCAGGGTCTTGGTCGTCAGGGTCTTGGTCGTCAGGGTCTTGGTCGTCAGGGTCTTGGTCGTCAGGGTCTTGGTCGTCAGGGTCTTGGTCGTCAGGGTCTTGGTCGTCAGGGTCTTGGTCGTCAGGGTCTTGGTCGTCAGGGTCTTGGTCGTCAGGGTCTTGGTCGTCAGGGTCTTGGTCGTCAGGGTCTTGGTCGTCAGGGTCTTTGTTGGCGGAGTTGCAGAGTTAATTGAAAATAATTATATCGTTGATTAGATGCTTTTTTCATGAATTATTCATGAATTATTCTGTTTTCTCTTGACCCATATGGTCTATTTACTAGAAACGCATGGACAATATGGGCAGAGATAGAGATTAACACTATATGAATAATTTTTTTAAACTTTAATGTGAATTACCAAAGTTAACCAGTTAAATACTGACTTCGGTAGCTTTGCAACCCTAGTCCGACATGCAAATACACACACAAACACACCAGTGGAAGCTGGTGACTTGAAAAATTGAGGAGGGTGGGAGACCCACGATATGCTGTAGGTGTGGACCACACAGACGACAAAGCGTGTTTCAAAAATTGTCTAAGACAAGTTCTTGTAAAACACAGGAAAAACAGAATTTTCACTGCACTGGGACTTTACCTAAAACATTTAATAAAGACATTTATTGTAAAATATAATGTGGATTGGGAATGAGAGGGCTACTTACAGTGTTGGAAAGGGATCACAGCAGGGATTGAATGAGGGTAAGAGGCATGAGTTGAGGTGTTTAGAGGCTGGACTTCAGTGTAGGACAGGGGCTGAGGTGTTCAGAGGCTTCAGTGAAGGACAGGCTTGTCATGGATGGATGGTGTTGGAGAGGAGCTCAACTCCTCCACTGAGGGCAGGACAGGATCTGACTGAGAAGACAAAAATAATACTAATAAAAACACAGTTAGACAAAATATATAAGAATGGCCAAGATGTGTAATAATATGCTTGTGTATGTGATTTGACTCTACGTACAGTAATGAGAGAACATTTACAGGGCTACCCACAGTGCTTGGAGAGGAAACATTCAAAGCGCCAGTGGATGAGAGGGCACATTAGACATGGCTTCAGTTTCATATCAGGAGAGCGTTTACACTGGTAGTGGAGTGTTCCTCTCCTCGTAGTCAGGAAACAGGAGAGGACTTAACTGGAAATACAAATAGCAGATACGTTGTATTACAGCAGTGCCGTCATGGGTTTGAACAAAACGTTTCTCCATGACGTTAAACTCAGCAGATACGTTGTATTACAGCAGTGCCGTCATGGGTTTGAACAAAACGTTTCTCCATGACGTTAAACTCAGCAGATACGTTGTATTACAGCAGTGCCGTCATAGGTTTGAACAAAACGTTTCTCCATGACGTTAAACTCAGCAGATACGTTGTATTACAGCAGTGCCGTCATGGGTTTGAACAAAACGTTTCTCCATGACGTTAAACTCAGCAGATGCGTTGTATTACAGCAGTGCCGTCATAGGTTTGAACAAAACGTTTCTCCATGACGTTAAACTCAGCAGATACGTTGTATTACAGCAGTGCCGTCATGGGTTTGAACAAAACGTTTCTCCATGACGTTAAACTCAGAATTCACAGTCAAACACAGGCTGCGCATCTCACCCACTTCACACATCAAAGTAGTTCATAAACGTTCCTAAATAAAGCGGCCTCCTCTTGAATCCATCAATAGCCTAGGCCTTGGTGTGTGGAGAGACTTATTTTACAATATGAGGAAGCAATTGTAGTCTTAAAAAAGCTTTCCAGTTTCACTGACTCGCCCAATAATGCGCAGCTCACTCGCTGGAGATGGCCACAGACAGACAGACAGACAGACAGACAGACAGACAGACAGACAGACAGACAGACAGACAGACAGACAGACAGACAGACAGACAGACAGACAGACAGACAGACAGACAGACAGACAGACAGACAGACAGACAGACAGACAGACAGACAGACAGACAGACAGACAGACAGACAGACAGACAGGTTTGACTATGGTGAGCCTCTGTTATTCCTGGCATTGCGATAGGAGCCCTGGCCTACCCCTGGTTCTTGCCCTTTCACCCACTTCCACAGAGACTCTTCACACAGTAACCCCTTCATGACCTGTCCATGTTGTGTTTGGCCAGTCACCACCAGCAGGCCCTGAGAATCTAACCTTACTCACCTTACCCACATGGCTGCTCTGGCTAACACACACACACACACACACACACACACCGTCACGCCACCTCGCCTAGCTTGCCTTTTCACCTACACGTCTATCCTCACACACTGCCTCAACTCACTGTTTACACTCAACACACACCCACACATACAGACACACAGTTATCCTGGCCTTTCACCTACACATCTGTCCCCAAGTTTCCCAGCTAATCCTTTAAACCCACATTCACCTTTCGATTCTGGCTCACACATATTTCTATATGTCAGTTTGTTTCCTGTCCGGTGTGTGTGCAGGTGTATTTCTATAATATGTCAGTTTGTTTCCTGTCCGGTGTGTGTGCAGGTGTATTTCTATAATATGTCAGTTTGTTTCCTGTCCGGTGTGTGTGCAGGTGTATTTCTATAATATGTCAGTTTGTTTCCTGTCCGGTGTGTGTGCAGGTGTATTTCTATAATATGTCAGTTTGTTTCCTGTCCGGTGTGTGTGCAGGTGTATTTCTATAATATGTCAGTTTGTTTCCTGTCCGGTGTGTGTGCAGGTGTATTTCTATAATATGTCAGTTTGTTTCCTGTCCGGTGTGTGTGTGCAGGTGTATTTCTATAATATGTCAGTTTGTTTCCTGTCCGGTGTGTGTGTGCAGGTGTATTTCTATAATATGTCAGTTTGTTTCCTGTCCGGTGTGTGTGTGCAGGTGTATTTCTATAATATGTCAGTTTGTTTCCTGTCCGGTGTGTGTGTGCAGGTGTATTTCTATAATATGTCAGTTTGTTTCCTGTCCGGTGTGTGTGCAGGTGACAGGTGCTACTCTCTATTGGACCAGCCTCTCCAGTACAGCCTCTGTCCCAGCCAGTCAAATTACAGCTCACATCAGGTACTCTCTCTCTCTCGTTCTCTCTCGTTCTCTCTCGGTCTCTCTCTCTCTCACGCTCTCTCTCCCCTTCAAGTGTATAATTTCTACTAGTCTATAACTTGCTTGACCCTGGAGCTGTTGGTGCTTTTCAGAGCCAAGTAGGAATGAAGCATGGGGCGAGAGGGAAGAGGCCGACACTGAAGTCTCAATCTACAGACCTGGGCACCACTGACCTAGGTAAGACAACAGACTTCTCCAGTATATCCACACTATGTCTTATACTTTCACCATCCAGATGACCTCAAGGTTTGGGCCTCTCTTCAATTCACTACACTTGACTTGCCTCCCACACACACACAAATGAATAATACATTTTATTCACGATGACTGACTGGAATGGGTCTGAATGTATTCATACAGTTATTGTATGGAAGTTGTATAAGCGTCTGTCTGACCTCTCTCTTCCCTGTCTCCAGTGGTGCGTCGGGTGCTGGAGGTGACAGATCTCCCAGAGGGCATCAGTCGCCCCGAGGCTGAGAAGCTCTTCAACCAGCTGTCCATGTGCGGTGCAAAGATCCAGTGGCTCAAGGACCCGGTGGCGGGGGGCCGTGGAGGCTACGGTCCTGAGCATGGTCCTGGGGCTGGGGTGAGGCCTGGAGAGGGTAAGGGCGATGGCCGCTGCAGCGACCCGGCTCACCTCTACACGGTGGTGGCTGTGTTCCCTTCCACCATGGCTGCACAGAGTGCTTCCTTCAAACTCAACAATAGTGGGGCCAGCCTCTTCAAACTCAGGGCTGCCAAAAAGAACTATGACTTAAGAGTCTTGGAGAGGGCCAGCTCCCAGTGAGAAGAAAGAGAGAGGGGTGAAAGAGAAGAGAAGAGTAGGAGTGGGAAGTTGGACTGACAGGACTAAACCAGTTTTTGGACGGATGTGGGAAAGATGTCACACGGGGTATAGGTGAACACAGGCGGAGAGGACGGTGTTTGCAAAAGATGAAATTATTTTTTGTTTTTCTATTATTGATACCTGAAGAGCACAGAAGATAGGTGAGCATGTGGATCACTGTTGCTGTGTATTTGTGCTAACACACAAGTCCATGCACAGACAGGCAACAGGGTCACGGATCACACCTGATCACACTGGACAGTCGACCTCAGTCCAGCCTTTCCCTCGCCTCCTGCTCTCCTCCACCCTTCCTACTTCCCTCTTTTACTGTCTATACCTCCTCTCTTCCCTCCCCTCTCTCTTCCCTCTCTCTTCCCTCCCCTCTCTCTTCCCTCCCCTCTCTCTTCCCTCCGCTCTCTCTTCCCTCCGCTCTCTCTTCCCTCCGCTCTCTCTTCCCTCCGCTCTCTCTTCCCTCCGCTCTCTCTTCCCTCCGCTCTCTTCCCTCCTCTCTTCCCTCACCTCTCTCTTCTCTTCCCTCCTCTCTCCCTATGCACCTCTCTCTTCCCTCCTCTCTCTCTTCTCTTCCCTCCTCTCTCCCTATGCACCTCTCTCTTCCCTCCTCTCTCTCTTCCCACCTCTCTCTCTTCCCTCCTCTCTCTCTTCCCTCCCCTCTCTCTTCCCTCCCCTCTCTCTTCCCTCCCCTCTCTCTTCCCTCCTCTCTCCCTATGCACCTCTCTCTTAGGCTCACATATTTAAACTTTCGTACGCACGTTTGCGCTATTTTTCTTTCTCACCCCACCTCTCTATTTAACCAATTGTCTCTCTCATTCCCTCCGTCATGTTCTTTCTCTCTCGTTCTTTCTGTCAAGTTCTCTCTGTCATGCTCTCACATCTCTCTCCTTTCTTGCTATATGTTGGCCTTATACTGCTGTTGTGGGTTTCTGTATTGCACTGTTTTTCTCAGAAAAGTATTGTTCTTTTTTGGTTCTATATATATTTATATAAGCGATGTAAGGAATTAAATACATTTATATATTCAGTGACTTTTTCAGTGGATAAGTTTACCCCGTTCTACCTTAACTCACCACCCCATCCTTCCGTACCTCACCAGCCCAACTTAGCCCCTTCTCCCCTACCTCACCAGCCCAACTTACCCCCTTCTCCCATACGCCACCATCCCACCTTACCCTATTCTCCCGGTGCCTTGGACCCCCCCTCTCCCCTCATTGTACTTCTGGTTTTCGGTGACAGCTGTGCAAAACGTATCAGAAGTAGTAGTTAAAAGGCACAATGATTGCATAATGTCTACTGTAAATTTGATTTAATCTGTTATTTTTTTTTGGTTTTGTTTTAAAAAATCTATAAAAGCAGAGAAAAAAAATCTATAAAAATTGGTCCTGTCTGTTGTACTTGTTTGAACAGATCCGGAGGATTTGGATGTGAGTGGAATTTATTTTGATCTAATCTCTGTAAATACACGAGGTGAATCAGAGAATGTATATTGCAGTTTACATATTTTTCCTTATATCCAAAGGAATTAAATAGAACATTGTGTATTATACATTTGTATGTTCTACCACATCTCGGCATCACTGGACAGCTGTAATGACTGTACCCTTCCGAGTCGTGTAATTGTAGTACTATACTTGTGAGGACCAGAAGTCTGCACAAGAATAGTAAACCAAGGAAAATGGGGCTTAGGGGGTCGAATTGGGGTTAGGGAAAAATGTTGAATGGGAATCAATTGATGCTCCCAAAAATTCCTCACAAGTATAGTAATACCTCTCTCGGTGTGTGTGTGTGTCTCAGTGTGTGTCTGTGTGTGGGACAGCTAAGCACATCACACACCCTGTACAGCTGACTGGTAGAAGTGAGAACCCTGTACAGCTGACTGGTAGAAATGAGAACCCTGTCCCTCCAGGTCCTCCCAGTGTAGTGAGAAGTTAGAGTTTAATAATCATATGAACACACCCATCATAACTGTCTGCTCAGCCTTAATATCAAAGCAAACATTTCTCTCTTCACACACACTGTTGACACACACTGTTGTTAGGGGTTCCCGAGTGGTTCAGCGGTCTAAGGCACTGCATCTCAGTGCTAGAGACGTCACTACAGACCCTGGTTATATTCCAGGCTGTAGTGACTTAGATTTATACTGAATAAAAATACAACTCAACATGCAACATTTTCAAAGATTTTACTGAGTTACAGTTCATATCAGGAAATTAGTCAATTGAAATGAATGAATTAGGCCCTAATCTATGGATTCACATGACTGGGAATACAGATATGCATCTCTTAGTCACGAATGACTCACAACGGGCCTCAGGATCATCATCACAGTATTTCTGTACACTTAAATTGCCATCAATAAAATGCAATTGTGTTCGTTGTCCATAGCTTATGCTTGCCCATACCATTTTTTATTTTTTTATTTTTTATTTCACCTTTATTTAACCAGGTAGGTCAGTTGAGAACAAGTTCTCATTTGCAACTGCGACCTGGCCAAGACAAAGCAAAGCAGTGCGACAAATAACAACACAGAGTTACACATTAAACAGTCAGAAAACACAATAGAAAATCTATAAACAGAGTGCAAAATGTAGTGCAAAAATGCAGTAAGGTTGGGAGGTAGGACAATAAATAGACTATAGAGTAGAAATAAATTACAGAATTATCATCATTAACACAGGAATGAAGGATGTGCAAATTATGATGTGCAAATAGAGATACTGGAGTGCAAGATTAGTGAAAAATAAACAAAAATAAATATGGGGATGAGGTAGTAGTGTGGGCTATTTACAGAAGGGCTATATACAGGTGCAGCGATCGATAAGCAGCTTTGACAGCTGATGCTTAAAGGTATTGAGGGAGATAGGAACCTCTAGCTTCAATGATTTTTGCAATTCGTTCCAGTCATTGGCAGCAGCGAACTGGAACCCCACCACCACCATGAGGCACTCTGTTCACAACGTAGACATCAGCAAACCGCTCTCCCACAGGTGGTCTGTGGTTGGGAGGTTGGTTGGACGTAGTGCCAAATTCCCTAAAATGATGTTTGAGGCGGCTTATGGACACAGCTCTGGTGGATATTCCAGCATTATCATACACACATTTCGCTATATAAGTATCTCTTCCTGTCATTTACCTGTACAGTTTATGTAACCATGCAAGTATTCACTTATCTGTAAATATAACTGTATATTTACCTGTACAGCTCATTTTACCATGCAAAATATTCACTTACCTGTTCATTTAACCAGTCTGTCTATTAAGTAAACTATTATTACCCTCACTCATATCATATGCATTTTTAGCTACTGAAGTATTTCTCTGCCATCGACCTGTATAGTATAGTTAACCATCCAACATCCACCAATGTATAGTGTACATATTCAGCCAACCACTCATACTATGCAATGTCTTTTTATAGCTTTTTTGCACTCCAGATATCTTGTATTTCTATACTTTTTCATACTGCCGCTCTATGTATCATGTACCGTGTATCTGTCTTTTGTGTACTTTCGTTGTGGCATTTTGCACCTGCCTTGTGTTTTGTTGTTGTAGCTGCTTGACAAAGAAATGTCCCCCTCGGGGATCAATAAAGTATCTATCTATCTATCTATCTATCTATCTATCTATCTATCTATCTATCTATCTATCTATCTATCTATCTATCTATCTATCTATCTATCTATCTATCTATCTATCTATCTATCTATCTATCTATCTATCTATCGCGCGCTCCCTCAAAAATTGTCCCTCACAAAACTGCACATTTTAGAGTAGCCTTTTATTGTCCCCAGCACAAGGTGTACCTGTGTAATGATCATGCTGTTTAATCAGCTTCTTGATATGCCACACCTGTCAGGTGGATGGATTATCTTGGCAAAGGAGAAATTCTCACTAAAAGGGATGAAACACCATTATGCACAACATTTTGTCCGTATGTAAAGTATCTGGGATAATTTATTTCAGTTCATGAAACATGGGATCAACATGCGTTTATATTTTTGTTCAGTGTAGCATCATAATACATTGTAGGGGCGGAAGGTTGCCTAGCGGTTAGTGTTGGGCCAGTAACCGAAAGGTCGCTGGTTCGAATACCCGAGTCGACAAGGTGAAAATCTTGTTGATGTGTCCTTGAGCAAGGCACTTAACCCTAATTTGCTCCAGGGGCTGACCCTGTAGGTAGACCGTCATTGTAAATAAGAACTCACTCAATCTCCCACCCGTTGAACCGCATTTGGACAGTTGACTATGTGTGTGTCCCAAATGGCACCCTATTTAATGGATGGCATGGACCACTCTGACCGGTGGAGGGCCTCTTCAGCTGGTGAGGAACTTTGAGGCATGGTGAGTTCAAATCATCTCACTCCATTGTCAAAATTAAGTTGAGAATGTAGGATGCCTTTATGTACCAATATAACTTGTAACAAGAAAAGGTACAATATAATGTTTTACAAGATTAATGGTATATAATGTATGTCATTAGCCTTGATTAATGGTATATAATGTATAGTTGAAGTCAGAAGTTTACATACACCTTAGCCAAATACATTTTTCACAATTCCTGACATTTAATCCTATTAAAAATTCCCTGTCTTAGATCACCACTTTATTTTAAGAATGTGAAATTTCAGCTTTTATTTCTTTCATCACATTCCCAGTGGGTCAGACGTTTACATACACTCAATTAGTATTTGGTAGCATTGCCTTTACATTGTTATTTTAAGAGCTTCCGCACTGATTCCCCAGCTGTACTCTCGTGTGTGTGACTGCTCTCTCTCTCTCTCTCTCTCTCTCTCTCTCTCTCTCTCTCTCTCTCTTCCCCCTTCTTTCCCTTCCTTGTTCTCCTCCTCCTCCCTGAATACAAACACTGGGATGGAACAGTGTTAGTATTCAGGGTTGGGTGGGTTACTTTCTAAATGTAATCTGTTACTAGTTACCTGTCCAAAATTTGTATTGGTAACGAAACTTTTGGATTACCTGAACTCAGTAACGTAATCTGATTGCATTCTGTTACTTATAGATTACTTTCCCCTTAAGAGACATTAGAAGAAGACAAACATGTATGTTACTGATTGAACAACATCTATCACAGGATAAATCAATGTTAGTTTACATGGCTGGACATATATGGATGTTACATTTTACTTTATGGGTTGGTTATGTAGGCTTCTTCTAATCCATCGCTTTCTACTACATATAATAATATGATTAAATTATATCTTTATAAAAACCAAAGTCTATCAGAATTCCAGTCATTCAAATAAATGTTATACCCCTTGATCTTCAAACAGTCTGATGGCCTTGTAGAAAATAGTAAAAATAAAGAAAAACCCTTGAATGAGTAGGTGTGTCCAAACTTTTGACTGGTGCTGTGTACAGTATATAATTTATAAGTCCACAAATGTATGTAGCAATTACAGATTGCCTCTTTTAAGTCTATCAAAAGTTTGAGCAATAAAATACCCACTTTTATTCCATAGGCTTGGATCCGCACTATGCAGCTGTTGCAAGAGCGCATTTTCACTGGCTGTCCACTGGTTTCACAAACAATGATTTATATGCAGCTTAAACTTCTTGAATTCAACCACTATTGGGTTCAAATACACATTTAGATTTTTGTAAAGCCATCCACTACAACCACAATCCGTAAGGCGCAAATAGCTAAATTAGAGCCGCAATGCGCTGTGTAGATCAACAATAAGTGAATAAATATCTCCGTCATCCTTACCTCGAAGCGTTTATTCAAGTTGGATAATCTTTGGATGCCGACAGCAGTTGCACCATTGGAAGACATAGCTTGAACTGTAGCCTACAAAAGCATATTCCTGCTCTTTTCCCGCGATCCATCAAACACATTTGGTCTCTGATTGGTGGTCATCATTTGGTGTGTCATCATAGTGGTCTCTGATTGGTGGTCAGACTCGCTCAGGAGGAACAAACTTAAACTTGCAACTTTTTTCAACGCTGATTTGAACGTCATTGAGAAAACAGAGAAGTGTCAAAGATTAAACATCCTTTCTGAATTTAAAAGTAATCTAGTTTTTCATAAGTATCTGTAATCGGATTACAATATTTTTGCTGGTAATGTAACGGATTACAGTTACCAGTTACATGTAAGCCATTACTCCCCAACCCTGCTTGTATTACTCAACATGGGGTGGTTACAGAATGGTGAGACTGGCATTGTGTGTGTTGTTCCGATGTTTCACAAAGCAAACCCAGAGGGAGACAAGAAAGGAGACAAAGCTGCCGCAGATAACAAGGTAAGAGAGATGATCATTATTATTATAGCGAATGACTCCCTGTTGTGTGTGTTGTCAGAATAAGAAGCCTCCGCTAGGGAGGAAGCTAGGTGTGTTCTCCCAGTCCCACTACCACTTGGCTCTGTGTCACTTCAAGGCTGTGGAGAAAGATGACCTGGACCTACAGTAAGTCTTCACTGATTCATACCCAGGATGCACTTCATGTTTACTGACTCAAACTCCATGTGCTGGTTCTCTCACTTAGCCTCTCTGTGTATATCTCTCACTTAGTCTCTCTGTGTATATCTGTCACTTAGTCTCGCTATGCATCTCTGTCACTTAGTCTCTCTGTCACCTACACTACCGTTCAACGTTTGGGGTCACTTACAAATGTCCTTGTTTTTGAAAGAAAATACATTTAAAATAACATCAAATTGATCAGAAATACAGTGTAGACATTGTTAATGTTGTAAATGTCCCATAACTTTCTTCTGAAACTCGTCAGTCTATTCTTGTTCTGAGAAAGACGGCTATTCCATGCGAGAAATTGCCAAGAAACTGAAGATCTCGTACAACGCTGTGTACTACTCCCTTCACAGAACAGCGCAAACTGGCTCTAACCAGAATAGAAAGAGGAGTGGGAGGCCCCGTTGCACAAGAGGACAAGTACATTAGTGTCTAGTTTGAGAAACAGATGCCTCACAAGTCCTCAACTGGCAGCTTCATATGAAATAGTACCCGCAAAACACCAGTCTCAACTTCAACAGTGAAGAGGTGACTCCGGGGATGCTGGCCTTCTAGGCAGAGTTGCAAAGAAAAAGCCATATCCTCCTCTGTCCAGTGTCTGTGTTCTTTTGCCCATCTCAATCTTTTCTTTTTATTGGCCAGTCTTTCTGTCACTTAGTGTCTCTGTCTAGAATTACAGTGCTCAGCCTGTTTCAGGCTGCTATGAATTACAGTGCTCAGCCTGGCCCAGGCTACTATTAATCGCAGTGCTCTGCCTGGCCCAGGCTACTATTAATCTCAGTGCTCAGCCTGTTCCAGGCTACTACTCCTTATTAAATATGACATTATTCAGGGACATTGTTTTGGTGTGTGCATGAGGTTAAAGACAATAGACACATGCTGAATCTATACTCCTGAATTAAATATGGAATAGATTTCTGTAGAGTCTGGGGCCCTTATTCATAAAGCCTCAGAGTAGCGCAGATCTAGGATCAGTTATCCCTTTCAGATCCTAATGAATAGGATTTTATGGACAGGGGGGTCATGATCCTTGATCAGCACTCCTACTCTGAGATACAGTATGTCTGTCTGTACCCCCAGATCCTTGTGAAGAAAGGAGAGGAGGTGAATGTCTATCTGAAAGTCAGCACTGGACGGAAGCTGGGGTTCTTCCCTACCAATCAGGATGAAGTTAAAACTGTAGACTAGAACACAGTTTCAGAATGTTAAAGCATACGTACTGTAGCTTTATGTCACTGCTCACTGTGAGGGAGACACTATAATAAACAGAATTTTAATGGGATTTTTATCAAATGGAATGGTATTTTTCTTATTCTTCCTGTTATGCTTGTGGGTCATTCCATGAAATTTGTGCCTTTTGCGTAACTTTGATGTTTTCTATAGAAATTATGCACCAATATTGCATTTTGAAAGCCTGTTATATTGAAGTGCTCTTAATAAAGACAGTCAAACCTGTGTCACCCACTTAGTCAAACATTGTCTCCTAGTTTCACCATCATTGTAAAGGTCTAGTTATTTTGACAGTAATTTTCTGAAGATTATTCTTTATTTAATGTGATTTAGTGATTTTATTATTTATATCTGTCCCTCATTTTAAGGTAAACCCTGTTATGTGAACTGAATGCTCGTTTTAATATGGTGAAACTATTCCTTTTTTTATATATATAAAGATATATTTTGAAACATTCAACATCTAATTGTCAAATCATAGTGTAAAAGCAGGTGAGCTGGTTCTACTCTTTTTTGCAGTGTTTTGACGAGGGAAACTGAGCAGGGAAACTGAGCAGGCTAGAAATGTTTTGGCAATTATTTTTTGTGTGAAGCTTGCATTCAATTGCCACTCCCTGTTGCACACACGTTTCCATTCCCTTATTTACAAATAAATAGCTTCTACTTTTCAGGTATTGAGAAGTCATTCAAAGTATATAGGAGCGGAGTGGCTACACCTGTGCTAGGCAATTAGCTTAGTGTTATTAGTACAGCCTCCTTGTTCAGCGGCAGCTGTTTGCGATAGACTGTCCCTGAAACAAAGACAGTTCTGCTGAGATGTTCTGCGGGAGTTAGTCGAAGGAGGCCCAGCTCTCTCGCTTGTCCATATGTTTAGTTAATTTTATTCCGTTCTCTTTTGCATTATTGTAGCCTTTTCTGTGGCCTGTCAACTATGTTTCTGTCTATGCCTGTTCTCTCCTCTCTGTACAGGCCATACAAACGCTTCACACCGCGTGGCTGCAACCACTCTAGTCTGGTGGTCCCAGCGCACACGACCCACTTAGAGTTCCAGGTCTCCGGCAGCCTTTAGAACTGCAGTTCTGCTCTTTCCTCGTCTGATCATGTGTTCTCTCATACCCTGAGAGCATCTGGTCAGCGTGGCGGTGGCACAGGAATTCTAATCTCTCCCAAGTGGACATTCTCTCTTTTCCCCCTGACCCATCTGTCTATCTCCTCATTTGAATTCTATGCTGTCACAGTCACTAGCCCATTCAAGCTTAACATCCTTGTCATTTATCGCCCTCCAGGTTCCCTAGGAGTTTAACCTCCTGACGTCTGCCTTTGACTCATTTCTCTCTGCCTCCTTCTTTCCACTCCTTTCCTCTTTTGACCTCACCCTCTCACCGTCCCCCCCTACTCACAAGGCAGGCAATACGCTTGACCTCATCTTTACTAGATGCTGTTCTTCTGGCACTAGAGTCATAGTTGGGCCAATGCGGTTTCTGTCTGAACCTTCTGAGAGCAACACTTTCTCCTCCATAGCCATTGATAAGTTATAATTGATGCTTCCGGGTTGTGCTGTTTATTTCTGATAGTTTTTCTAAACCTATGAAGATGTCAAGTGAAAGCAGATATTAATTTTGTTGACACCACAACACAGTACAGACATGATACACATTATCCTGAATGCTAATCCCTAATAATGTCTGTTAAATTCTCTACTCTGTTTTGCTTGTTTAGAGGGTCATTTCATAAGGATCTGTCGGATATAAAACCTGACAGTTCTACAACCTGGCCGAACTCTCTCTCTCTAAAGACAGTATATGGCTCTGGTTAGGCCCCATATGTCATCTATAGTGTATGGCTCTGTTTAGGCCCCATATGTCATCTATAGTGTATGGCTCTGTTTAGGCCCCATATGTCATCTATAGTGTATGGCTCTGGTTAGGCCCCATATGTCATCTATAGTGTATGGCTCTGATTAGGCCCCATATGTCATCTATAGTGTATGGCTCTGGTTAGGCCCCATATGTCATCTATAGTGTATGGCTCTGGTTAGGCCCCATATGTAATCTATAGTGTATGGCTCTGGTTAGGCCCCATATGTAATCTACAGTATATGGCTCTGGTTAGCTCTGTCATCATCCCATGGGCATATCAGGCTGTCTGAGTGATGGGCATATCAGGCTGTCTGAGTGATGGGCATATCAGGCTGTCTGAGTGATGGGCATATCAGGCTGTCTGAGTGATGGGCATATCAGGCTGTCTGAGTGATGGGCACAGACTAATGGACAGGGACAGGTTGGCGTTCACTCTATTACTCTCCATCTCCCTTTCGCCTCTGTCTGTCTATCACTCTCTCTATCACTCTTTGTATCTTTTCTCTCTCTCTCGTCTCTCTCTCTCGCTCTACATCTAAGCCCCTCCTTGTCGTTGTAATGTAAACTATGCCTAATTAGATTAGATTCATCATTCATTAACACACACACACCGAGAGAATGCCATGATAGCTTGAGTGAGTCACGCCTCTCCTCTGTTGGTTGACTGTCAGAGTTGAGAGAAAGACAGAGAGGAGGGGTCAAAGGGGTCAGAGGGAGGAGGGGTCAGAGGGAGAAGGGGTCAGAGAGAGCGAGGGATAGCTGCATGGATAGAGGGAGAGGGAGGAGTGGTCAGAGGGAGGAGTGGTCAGGGAGGAGGGGTCAGAGGGAGGAGGGGTCAGAGAGAGCGAGGGATAGCTACATGGATAGAGAGAGAGAGAGGACAGAGGGAGGAGGGGTCAGAGAGGGCGAGGGATAGCTACATGGATAGAGAGAGAGAGGACAGAGGGAGGAGGGGTCAGAGAGGGCGAGGGATAGCTACATGGATCGAGAGAGAGAGAGAGAGAGAGAGAGAGAGAGGACAGAGGGAGGAGGGGTCAGAGAGGGCGAGGGATAGCTGCATGGATAGAGGGAGAGGGAGGAGGGGTCAGAGGGAGGAGTGGTCAGGGAGGAGGGGTCAGAGGGAGGAGGGGTCAGAGAGGGCGAGGGATAGCTACATGGATCGAGAGAGAGAGAGAGAGAGAGAGGACAGAGGGAGGAGGGGTCAGAGAGGGCGAGGGATAGCTACATGGATAGAGAGAGAGAGAGAGAGAGAGAGGACAGAGGGAGGAGGGGTCAGAGAGGGCGAGGGATAGCTACATGGATAGAGAGAGAAAGTAACAGAAAGAGAGACATGGCAAAATGTGTCTTTGCTACAGGTAGCCGTCGGTAGGCTTGAGCAGTCTTCTGATTGGACTACACAGGAACCCTTCAGACACGGGTCACTTCCCCTTAGAAACAGCTACGATTGCCCGTTGCAGAGGCGGCAGAATGGGGAGACATCACATCTGCCATGTCATCTCGGACCTCTAACCCCTGTCGAGCTAGACGGACGGACGGACGGACGGACGGACGGACGGCAGCAGAGACTGGGAAGAGAGAGGCAGCAGGCCATCACAATGACATAACTGTGAGATGAGATCTATGCAGTTGTGTGGAAGAATCAGAGCACTAAAGAAATGGATGCAGCTCAGTCAGAGTGGTTTCCTGCTGTGATATTGAAAGGGTGCCACACAACGCAATGTTTCATAGGGGGCTAATTTCATCGTAAACATTTGAAAAAGGCGTCTTATGAAAGGTCAGTTTGTCATATAGTTGTTCAATTACTCATCTTAGAGACACTCTGAATGATTCTACAGATATAGCTGTGGTGTTAACCTTTTCCACCAGAGGGTGATGTTGTACCTGGTTTAAACTAGGTACAACATCGTCCTCTGATATTCATCCAACCCAGCATCACACATGTGATTACACATGATAATCTTGATATAGAACTTGACTACCTATCCAGGTCAGATAGAACATTCCTAAGTCATCCCCCCCTCTTCTCCAACAAAGTAGTCTAACACAGGGCACTTTTTGACATCTTCTGGTTGGTGAACGAAGCCATAGACTTCGGCCCACACCTTCACTCCCCCTTGGGAGGCCCATAAACGTCGGCCCACACCTGCACTGCCCCAGGGGAGGCCCATAAACGTCGGCCTACACCTGCACTGCCCCAGAGGCCCACACCTGCACTGCCCCAGGGGAGGCCCATAGACGTCGGCCCACACCTGAAGAAATGATGGGTCATTAACATTATTTCTTAGCTCAGGCCCACTTCGAAGTGACTCTGGGGCTACTAACTAATAGGATTCAGGAATTACAGTCAGTGCTGCTTTCAGGAAGTTACAACAGGCACAATTAAATAAATTAATTCACACTTTGATTTGGAGCACACTATCAGCAAAGAGTATATAGTACAATATAAATATTGTCTTTGTGGGTAGCAATGCATGCCAGGCAAATTAAATATAGTGCCCCTCAAAGTGTATATATTCATGCAAGGTCTGGTTTGTGATGACCTGGGCCCGGTTTCCCGATAGGCTTAGGAGTGTTTTAATTTTGCAGCTTTTCGACGATGTAACATGTTTCCCAAAACACCACGCAGCAGATTTAGCCTTAAGATGCATTTGGGAAACTAGGCCGAGAGCATTGCCTACTCCTGTTATTGGGTCAGGTGTAGCAGCATGGTATAAGACGTGTGTGTGTGTGTGTGTGTGTGTGTGAGAGAGATCCTTCTCACCGCCACCTCCTCTACAGTGTCATATGGACTCCCAGGGACTTGTATGAACCAACCATTTCCACATCCAGTCGGTTGGGCCTTGGTTCTCCTGAATTCCACAACCATCTCCTTTGTTTTGCTGATGTTGAGCTGAAGGTGGTTCTGCTCACACCACAAAGTAATTCAGGACAGTGGGGTGTGCCTTCTTGGGCAATGGGACGAGGCAGGATGTTTTCCACAGCACAGGGATCCTTTCCATGCTCAGGTTAAAGGGCACCGGAGTGTTCCAGCCCTGATGGGCTGATGTCATCAGGGCCCGCCGCTTTCCACTGATGTAGTCTCTCCAGCTCTCTCTTCACTTGGTTGGTGGTGAAAGCCAGCCCAGGTGGGGGGGAAGGGGGGTGTTGAGGATCAGTCCAGAGGTGGGAGGATGGGAGGTGTTGCAGATCAGTCCAGAGGGAGCGGGGGTTGGGAGGGGGTCACTGATTGTCTCAACGGAGGTGTCTTGTGCAAAGGGGGGGGTGGGACAGCCGTGAGGGTGTGGCGCCTGGAGTGGAGGTGGACAGGGCTATTATCGAACCTGTTAAAAAATTGGTTCAGCTCATTGGCTCTGGCCAGTGATATTTCTCATACCCTTCTACACCTCTCTCACCTGGCTCTGCCTCAGCTTGTCCTCCATCTTCTCCTTATACACTCTCTTCCCCTCAGCAATCCCCAACTTCAGCTCCCACTGGACGCAATTTCAATTTGTCCCTGTCCCCCTCCTTGAAGGCCCTCTTCTTCTCATTCAGCAGGGCCTTCAGGTTGCTGGTGACCCAGGGTTTATTATTTGGAAAACGGCGTACCTTCCTGGTGGGTACGGTGTTGTCTACACAAACATTGATATAGTCCGTTATGCAGTCTGTAAGTCCATCAATGTCCTCCCCATGAGCCTCACAGAACGCATCCCAATCTGTTGTTTCGAAGCAGTCCTGTAGGGCCTCATTCGCCTCCGGGGACCATCTCCTAATGGTCCTAGTGGTCGCTGGCTGCTGTTGTATTCGGGTGTGCCACACATAAAAGGTAGTATATTTTAAAAGTGAAATGACAAATATTTAGGCTGTATTGAAGCGTTAGATTCTACGTTGAGGAATAGTCGCTCGGATCAGAAAGGAGGCAGCTTTCCTGAATAACTGGGCCTGCTGGTAGCATAGGACTGTGGCCACACTACATAGATCGACTTGGGAGAATGATGATGGGCAACAGACAGCGCATCAGTATCAAAAGTTTAAATACAGCTAGACAGGCATGCCTTTCAATAATCTGTCAAGAGTAGACCCACAACTGATCCACATGGAATGAAACATTGAAATAACAGAGCTGTTGCACCATTTATTCGAATTACATTTCAGTGCAGTTTATAGCTCATAGTAACATTTTACTCAATTGAACACGTGAAAAGAATTGGATTGTGGTGTTGTTCACTAGTCTAGGTAGGATAATTTTATTGCCCCTTAACAATATCAATAGGAGAGCTTTTTTAGCTGCGTGTATTCACTGTTCTTTCGTGTGCAATGAGCTGCCTATCATCTTGTTGATTTATACAAATAATTGCTGCAAATTTGAATGATTTTATGTGTGGTTTGATTGCAAATGAACCTATTGCAGATATGGACAAATTATCCACCTACCACTATTGTCACTATAGATAGAGGGCAGGATAGACAGTTGACTGGTAGACCACACAGCTAGTATATAAAGTTCTGAGAACCGTAAGTTTCTTAGAGCTTGGTGAGAGCATGGTTGTCCTATGGTTATTGTGCATACAACCTTCCCACAACATTCTGGGAATGGTGCAGAATACCCAGCTAGCACATAAAGAAACCAAATGTTTCTTTTGGGAATTTCACTTCTTCAGCATAACTTTCCTACAGGTTTCCTCATGGTTCTATTTGAAGTAATGTTCTCAAATTGTTCCAAGAACGTTAAGAAACAACGTTCTTCTCTGGGAATTTCAGTACTTCAGCGTAAAGTTATAGCCTTACTATTAAATGTCTTATTGAAACATGTTCTCAAAACCTTTATTTAACTAGGCAAGTCAGTTAAGAACAAATTCTTATTTACAATGACGGCCTACCTACAGGGTCAGCCCCTGGAGCGAATTAGGGTTAAGTGCCTTGCTCAAGGACACATCGGCAGATTTTTCACCTTGTCGGCTCAGGTATTCGAACCAACGCTCTAACGGCCAGGTTACCTGCCACCCTAAAACCATCTATGGGAGGAAGGATGTCAGCAGCTGAAACCTGGTCCCGATTGAGTCCGAACACTCCTTGGCAACAACAACACCAGGCTGCATGGGGTCAGAAGGATAGTAGATGGGACCTGGCTGCATGGGGTCAGAAGGATAGTAGATGGGACCTGGCTGCATGGGGTCAGAAGGATAGTAGATGGGACCTGGCTGCATGGGGTCAGAAGGATAGTAGATGGGACCAGGCTGCATGGGGTCAGAAGGATAGTAGATGGGACCTGGCTGCATGGGGTCAGAAGGATAGTAGATGGGACCTGGCTGCATGGGGTCAGAAGGATAGTAGATGGGACCAGGCTGCATGGGGTCAGAAGGATAGTAGATGGGACCTGGCTGCATGGGGTCAGAAGGATAGTAGATGGGACCTGGCTGCATGGGGTCAGAAGGATAGTACACCTGCAAACAACTAAAGAACACTAAGATAAATGTATATTAATTGTCTCACCCCTGCCAGTCTGTCTTTACACAGCTCTGTGAAAGGCATTTGCCTACTTCCCATAGATACGTATATACTGTAAATATACACTACCGTTCAAAAGTTTGGGGTCACTTAGAAATGTCCTTGTTTTTGAAAGAAAAGCTAATTTTTTGTCCATTAAAATAACATCAAATTGATCAGAAATACAGTGTAGATATTGTTAATGTTGTAAAGTACTGTTGTTACTAGGTGTGTGGTGTCTAGGGGAGTAGTAGTACTGTTGTTACTAGGTGTGTGGTGTCTAGGGGAGTAGTGGTACTGTTGTTACTGGGTGTGGTGTCTAGGGGAGTAGTGGTACTGTTGTTACTGGGTGTGTGGTGTCTAGGGGAGTAGTGGTACTGTTGTTACTGGGTGTGTGGTGTCTAGGGGAGTAGTGGTACTGTTGTTACTGGGTGTGTGGTGTCTAGGGGAGTAGTGGTACTGTTGTTACTGGGTGTGTGGTGTCTAGGGGACTCTCAGACTCCGGTCAGTGAGATCATAATTCATGTGGCTCTCTATTTAACAGACACCTAAGGGCCCACATTACACCTCCAAGACTCAATCACACCACGTTCTAAATCAATACTCCTACGGATATGGGGAGGTTAGGATGGAGAGAGATAAAGAAAATAGAGATAGAGGGAGAGAAAGAGAAGAGTGGAGTAGGAAGAGGAGAGGATAATGAATGAGAGGATAATGAATGAGAGGGGAGGGGGGGGGGGGGGGGGGGTTCCCAGGATCTCCTAGGGCCTGTTGGCTGAATCTATCATGGGAGAAGAGAACAGAGGGAGGGATGAAAAGGACAAGTAGAACAGGTTGGATGGTAGGAAGTCTGCAGTCTGCTTATGTCTTGCTGGTTTTACCACATACTTTTTCCTCTTCGTAGAGAAGTTGGCCAGAGTCAGACTGGCTCTACACCTCTACTGTAGTCTCTCACTTTTGAAGAACAATGTGAACAAGGTGATGTTATTTAGATACTTCATCTTCATATTAAGACTAGGGTCTCTGTGATGACAAAGAAACACAACAAATAGGCTGCAAAACAGAAATACAGAACACAATCATAGAAAATAATCAATCAGCCGTCTGAATTGCCCTAGAGGCACCAAAACATCCCATTGTAGAGAATGTTTGAAGTAAGGTGCTAAAGCTGATTTACCTAATTCTGTAGAGACAGCATTAATTTCCATAGCTACCCATCCCTGAGACCAGGTATGCTAACTGGTACATCTAAAGGTTAGTAATGATGTTATCTACCTCCAGGAGACCAGGTATGCTAACTGGTACATCTAAAGATTAGTAATGATGTTATCTACCTCCAGGAGATAGAAAATAGACCAGCATCCTTATGGTATGTGCTCACTCACTCTTTCACTCTCTCACCCCCTCCCCTCTCTCTCTCCATCTCTGTCTCCCCTGTCCCCTCAGTCTCTCTCACCCCCTTCCTCTCTCTTACCCCCCCCATCTCTCACCCCCATCCACCCTCTTTCCCCTTCCTCTCTGTCATTCTCCTCTCTGTGTTGAGTGATGGGCTGCTTATGGCGAATGCTCTGCCATGACAGATGAATGTGACAAGCAGATGGTTTTGGTTGTCGTCTCTTTAATCACAGACACTCAGCTGGGCGTGAAGGGAGAGCTTTGTCTTGTCACACCAACAAACAGAAAGCAACACATCACCAGAGAGAGACATATTTATACACACTGCTATTCAAACCAAACTAAGAGTTTTATGAAAGGGGGGTAAATAGGTGGAGAGCAGAGCAGAGGAGAGCAGAGCAGAGGAGAGCAGAGCAGAGGAGAGCAGAGGAGAGGAGAGCAGAGTCAGTTAAGAACAAAATCTTATTTACAATGACGGCCTACACTGACCAAACTCCCCTAGACACCACACACCTAGTAACAACAGTACTACTACTCCCCTAGACACCACACACCTAGTAACAACAGCACCACTACTCCCCTAGACACCACACACCCAGTAACAACAGTATTACTACTCGTAATCGTTTAGTTTACTACTGGGTCGTTTAGAAAATATGTAAATCATTATTTGAATATGTTGGTAAACCGTTGTATAAAAATTATAATGCCCTCGAAGCCGGTGTTTAGGGGATGTATTGTATTGTATCGATTTGCAGGGCCTAACAACACCCATGCCAATATATCCTCCAAACACCGGCTTCAAAGGCATTATCACTTCAATATAAAATGGTAGTAAATAATAAAAACTTTGATAAATAATACAAATAACAACAATAAATGGTAACAGTCAATAGTAGAAATATAATAAATAATAGGAACAACAAAAGGCTAAACATGGAAAATGAACATGCTACTATTATTACTACTAAAATTAACATGCCTTTGTTGGAAAGCCTTTGTTACCACAGAGAAAGACTTTGCAGTATAGTAAGATCGAAAGGATGGAGAATGGAACAATATTTCTGTAATCCAACCAGTTGAAAGTGTCCGTTGGTACTTAAAGAATATGATGTCAGATCAGCTGTTGTTTGGGTATATTATTACTGATGATAGGACAACATAAAATGTAACTTTGAAAGTCTACACATTCTAGTTACCAGATTTACATGTAAATGTTGCAAAACTTATGATTAAATATGAAACTCTTTATGAGAAGATTAAATGTGATTTTAGCCTTCTAAATGAGAGAATTGTTTTCATAGTAAACTTATGCACCATCAGTAGCCATGCCCAAGGGAACACAGGTATTGGGGAGAAGGATGAAACACACCCCTTCTCTTTCCCAGTATAAAAGCCCCCGCGACACAATTCATACCAGACCACGCAAACCACGGTGTTAGCTGAGGTTGCAAATGGTTGAACAACAACTCTACCTAACAAAATTTACATGAGACCAGATAACGTGGTGGTGCTGATCCCCACGTTGAAATTGTGAATTTCTACTAGACAAATATGGCAAAATGGTATGAACTCTGAACTATCGATCACTACAAAAAATAAGTGATTAAATCCTAGTCGTTGCGGTTATCAGTCTGCAGCTGAGAACGTACGTGGCCTAGGACAAGGGCACTGAAACCAACTCTAAGAACAATAGGGTACTTCAACGTATCTGCTCTAATCAACACTACGACCAGAAAGACTCTACAAAGGACAATGGCTATCTCTGCTGGGCAAACCAGAGTCTTACATCATCGACCCATCTATCAAAGCCCAGCTCAATAGTAAATATTTAAATTGCCTTTCCTTTTCCGAATGGGCGGTTATTAAAATGCTTTAGAGTTTGTATTTACGTGAGCATAGCTTCTCAAGGTCCGATAGAGATCCATTCCTTTCTCTTTTTCTCCCGCTCTTTCTTTCCCCACCCCCTTCCTTTGTGTAATCAGCTGTCATATCGGGTTAGTCCACTAGGGACTTTTCATGGCATGATTAGTAATCAATGTATAATCTATCCTTTGTACGCATGTAATTCTGTGTGATTACTTAGGTAGGTATTAAATCAATAATTAAGCCAATTTGTGTATCGCTGATTCACCATGGAGACTAGGGTTTGTGCAGATAACCAAGTATTTTATGATAATCAAAATGAGACTCATCGAAGATAATAATTAATAATTGACTGCTATTGATGTAAAGATCTTCAGATCTTTAAGAGTTTATTCGAGAGACAGAAGTTCTATAAACATGCTTCCGTGGTGCCCCAGAATTCCTAATGAGTTAATTATTGCCTGATTAGTTTAATCAAATAATTAAACGTAGTAGGTAATTATTCGATAAATAGCAGTCAACACTTTAATGATCGTAAAGACACGACAACAGCTATCCCTACTACTACCATTACCACTAGTAGCATTAATATCTGTAATATCTCTACCTACTATAGGTGAGAGATATTATAGTTATATAAACTATAACTAACTTAGAACTAACTGTCATCCTCATCATTACATCAGTACTACAACTACCATCATAATTACTACTACCACCACCATCACCACCATCATTAACCTACTACCGGTGCCACTACTAATGGTAATAATGTGAGTTACTGCTTACTATGCAGATGTTATTATTCAGTGTCCCTCAGGCTTTCGCAGGTAAATACATAATTGTCTGTAAAAGGAGCAGTTGCTGCTTCACCCAGGAGTATTTTTAGTTTTTCCCTCTGGGTTTAATAAGATTTGGAATAAATATAGTAATTTTTGTTGAGGAATTTGTCCCAGTAAAGGAGAAAGTGCATCTCTGTTTCTACCTCCGTTGTTGTGCAGTGACCACATACACGCTCCTCTTTGGGTAGCCATGTCTTTTTATATCTTCCGGTTTCTATTTCCAATTGGTGGTCCCTCAGCCTGTACCTGGTAAGGATCTGTCTCTGCTTCGTATCTCTGACAGAGTAGAGATAATATCTCTCTCTCTCTCCACCCCCCCCCCCCCCCCTCCCACATGAGTCCCTGTCTCTCACCCTATGTCACCACTGCCACCGCCTTCACTCTCAAGGTTACCGTGGCAAGGTTAAATTGACTTTAGATTAATTAACTGTCCATTAAGGTGGTAATTGTTTCATAATGTGGTCTGCCCCAGAGACATGGTGGCTGTGTGAACATGGCCAGGGCTGTCAGAGCTGCTTTGGCTGAATAAGATAGTGAGGTGTCTGACTTAAAGTCTTTAGGGAGAGAGAGGGGGAGGAAGAGACAGAGAGGGAGATATATATACCTGGAGGTGACAGCATTCTCTCCCCCATATACCCCCTAGACACAACTACGGCAACATAACCAACAAAAACGGGCCACAACTCCTGAAGCTCTGTCGCACGTTGTCGCATGCTGGGTATGTACATAGTCAATGGTAGGCTTCGAGGGGACTCATACGATAGGTACGTCTATATCTCATATCTTGGCAGTAGCACTGTAGACTACTTTATCACCAACCTAAACCCAGAGTCTCTTAGAGCATTCAGTCAACCCACTGACACCCCTATCAGATCACAGCAAAATCACAGTCTACTTGAACAGAGCAATACTCAATCATGAGGCATCGAAGCCGAACAAACTGCATACTATTAAGAAATGCTATTGATGGAAGGAATGTGTGTAGCAACCTACCAAAAAAACTATTGGCCAACAACAAATCTAATCCCTCCTAGACAACTTCCTGGACAAAATATTTTCCTGCAATAGTGAAGTTGTAAATTTAGCAGTAGGATGCCTGAACAATATATTTGACCTATCGGCTAACATATACAATTTTAATTCCGGCAACTAACAACAATGAGAAATGGTTTGATGAAGAATGCAAAAACCCAACAAAGAAATTGAGAAAACCTATCCAACCAAAAACACAAAGAACCAGAAAGCCTTAGCTTATGCCTTCACTATGGTGAAACACTAAAACAATACAGAAATACACTAAGAAGAAAAAATAAGGAACAGCATGACAGAAACCAGCTCATTGTGACTAAAGAATCCGTAGGATCACATCAAAAAATTTGAACACACTAAAAAAACAACACAAAGAGCCATCTATCCAAAATGGAGATGTATGGATAAACCACTTCTCCAACCTTTTCGGCCATGTAACAAAGAACCATGAGCAAAAACAAATAACAGATAATTTACGAAACTTAGAATCAGCTATTAAAGATTACCAGACCCCACTGGATTCTCCAATTACATTGGATGAGCTACAGGACAATATCCAAACCCTCCAACCCAAAAAGGCCTGTGGTGTTGATGGTATACTAAATGAAATGATGAAATATACAGGTTAGGCTGTTCTTAAACCTTCAACATAATCCTCAGCACTGGCATCTTCCCTAATATTTGGAACCAAGGTCTGATCACCCCAATTCACAAATTTGACCCCCAATAATTACAGTGGAATATGCGTCAGCATTAGTCTCTGTAAAATCCTCTGCAGTATCATCAACAGCAGACTCCAACATTTTTGTTGGCTTCTTACCAAAATACCGTATGACAGACCACGTATTCACCCTGCACACCCTTATTGACAAACAAACAAATCAAAACAAAACAAAAGCAAAGTCTTCTCAGGCTTTGACTTCAAAAAAGCTTTTGACTCAATTTGGCATGAGGGTCTGCTATACAAATTGATGGAAAGTGGTGTTGGGGGAAAAACATATGACATTATAAATCCATGTACACAAACAGCAAGTGTGCGTTTAAAATTGGCAAAAAACACAAAGATTTCTTTCCTCAGGGTTGTGGGTTGAGACAGGGATGCAGCTTAAGCCCCACCCTCTTCAATATATCTAAATGAATTGGTGAGGGCACTAGAACAGTTTGTAGGCACCCAGCCTCACGCTGCTGGACTCAGAAATCAAATGTCTACTGTTTGCAGATGATCTGGTGCTTCTGTCCCCAACCAAGGAGGGCCTACAGCAGCACCTAGATCTTCTGCACAGATTCTGTCAAACATGGGCCCTGACAGTAAATCTCATTAAGATAGATAGATAGATAGATATATAGATAGATAGGTACTTTATTGATCCCTCGGGGGGGAAATTTCCTTGTCAAGCAGCTACAACAAAACACAGGGCAGGTGCAAAATGCCACAACGAAAGTACACAAAAGACAGATACACGGTACATGATACATAGAGCGGTAGTATGAAAAAGTATAGAAATACAAGATATCTGGAGTGCAAAAAAAAGCTATAAAAAGACATATTATAGTATGGGTGGTTGGCTGAATATGTACACTATACATTGGTGGATGTTGGATGGTTAACTATACTATACAGGTCGATGGCAGAGAAATACTTCAGTAGCTAAAAATGCGTATGATATGAGCGAGGGTAATAATAGTTTACTTAATAGACAGACTGGGTAAATGAACAGGTAAGTGAAAATTTTGCATGGTTAAATTAGCTGTACAGTTAGGTATACAGTTATATTTACAGATAAGTGAATATCTGCATGTTTACACAAACTGTACAGGTAAATGACAGGAAGAGATACTTTAATAGCTAAATGTGTGTATGATATCATTTGGGGTAATAATAGTAATTCCCTTAAAATACAGTCCTTAGTGCGCAGGGTTTAATTACAGACAACTGCACGTATTGCACATTCGATATACTAAAAGCAATGAGAAAAGGTGCAACTGGCAGGATACTAATATGCATTCCTGAGTGAATGCCTACGTAGGTTAAGTCCAATAATTACTTACAATATTGCATGTGATATAATATAACAACTGTACATGAGTATGTATATACAGACCTGTATGAATAAATAGGTCCTGAGTGGATGAGTGCTGACGGACCAGAGTTACTCACGGATGGATGCATAATTGTTAAACTAGGTCCTAGCACCCCAACAGTTCCAGATCTATGTTGCCGACGGCACGGCACCCCGGTGAGGCATTATATAGTCTAATAGCCGCCGGCAGGAAGGACCTCCTGTAGCGCTCTCTGGCACACCGTGGTGGGATCAGTCTGTGACTGAAAGTGCTCCTCTGCGTCATAACCATAGCGTGCAGAGGGTGGGTGACGTTGTCCATGATGGCCAGCAGTTTGGCCAGGATCCGTCTCTCCGCCACCTCCTCTAGAGTGTCAAGGCTCATCCCCAGGACAGAGCTAGCCTTCCTGATCAGCTTATTTACCCGAGAAGCATCACCGGCTTTGATGTTTGCTCCCCAGCACACCACTGCAAAAAAGATGGCACTGGCCACCACAGACTGGTAGAAGGTATGCAGTAGTTTACTGCACACGTTGAAGGACCTGAGCCTCCTCAGAAAGTAGAGTCGGCTCTGGCCCTTTTTGTACAGGGCCCCCGGAGTTACCGGCCCATTCCAGCCTGTTGTCCATATGGACTCCCAGGAACTTGTATGACCCAACCATTTCCACATCCATCCCCTGTATAGGGACTGCAGTCAGTTGTGCCTTGGTTCTCCTGAAGTCCACCACCATCTCCTTTGTTTTGCTGATGTTGAGCTGAAGGTGGTTCTGCTCACACCACAACACAAAGTCACTGATTGGGCTCCTGTACTCCTCCTCCTGCCCACCCCTGATGCACCCTACAATAGCAGAGTCATCCGAGAACTTCTGTAGGTGGCATGTTTCAGAGTTATATCTGAAGTCTGAGGTGTAGAGGGTGAACAGGAAGGGGGACAGGACCATACCCTGGGGGGCCCCTGTGTTGCTAACTGCCCGTTCTGACACACAGCTCTGTAGTCGCACAAATTGTGGCCTACCGGTCAGGTAGTCCGTGACCCAGGAGACTAAGGGTGCTTCCACTTTCATCCTCCTCATCTTCTCACCCAGTAGCAGGGGCTGAATGGTATTGAAGGCACTGGAGAAGTCAAAAAACATAACCCTCACAGTGCAACCTGCGTTGTCCAGGTGAGAGTAGGCCCTCTGCAGAAGGTAGATGATTGCGTCATCCACCCCGATGTTGCGCTGGTATGCAAACTGCAGGGGGTCCATTGATGAACACACCAGGGGTCTGAGGTGAGCGAGGATTAACCTTTCCAGGGTCTTCATGATGTGGGATGTTAGCGCTACAGGTCTGAAGTCATTCAGGACAGTGGCGTGTGCCTTCTTGGGCACTGGGACGAGGCAGGATGTTTTCCACAGCACAGGGACCCTTTCTAGGCTCAGGCTAAGGTTGAAAAGACGCTGGAGTATTCCGCACAGACCCTCAGCACCCTTGGGCTGATGCCATCGGGGCCCGCCGCTTTCCACTGGTGTAGTCTCTCTAGCTCTCTCTTCACTTGGTTGGTGGTGAAAGCCAGCCCAGGTGGGGAGGTGGGGGGAAGGGGGGTGTTGAGGATCAGTCCAGGGGGAGCAGGGGCGGTGGTGGGGTCACTGATTGTCTCAGCAGAGGTGCTGTGAGCAAAGTGGGGGTGGGACAGCCGTGAGGGTGTGTGGTCTGGGGAGCTGGAGGGGAGGTGGACAGGGCCAGTATCAAACCTGTTAAAAAATCGGTTCAGCTCATTGGCTCTGTCCCCTCCGTCTGCCCACTGTTTGACTTTTTGAAGCCAGTGATATTTCTCATACCCTTCCACACCTCTCTCACCTGGCTCTGCCTCAGCTTGTCCTCCATCTTCTCCTTATACACTCTCTTCCCCTCAGCAATCCGCAACTTCAGCTCCCTCTGGACGCATTTCAATTTGTCCTTGTCCTTGTCCTTGTCCCTCTCCTTGAAGGCCCTCTTCTTCTCATTCAGCAGGGCCTTCAGGTCGCTGGTGACCCAGGGTTTATTGTTTGGGAAACAGCGTACCTTCCTGGTAGGTACAGTGTTGTCTACACAAAAATTAATATAGTCTGTTATGCAGTCAGTGAGTCCATTGATGTCCTCCCCATGAGCCTCACAGAGCACATCCCAGTCTGTTGTTTCAAAACAGTCCTGTAGGGCCTCATTCGCCTCCGGGGACCATCTCCTAATAGTCCTGGTGGTTGCAGGCTGCTGTTGGACCAAAGGCCTGTAGAGTGGGGTGAGGTGGACAAGGTTGTGATCCGATCTATCGAGGGGAGGGAGTGCAGTGGAGTTGTATGCATCCTTCACATTAGCATATAACAAGTCCAGAGTTTTATTATTCCTGGTTGGGCACTTCACGAACTGTTTGAACGTGGGCAGCGTTGAAGAGAGAGATGCATGGTTAAAATCCCCCGAAATGGCAAAGAAGGCACTGGGATGCGCTGTCTGTAACATCGCGATAACAGAGTGGATGACGTCACACGCTGTGTTTGCGTCAGCAGAGGGCGGGATGTAAACAATAACAGCAATGGCCGCCGTGAATTCCCTCGGTAAATAGTAGGGTCTCAGGCTAACGGCTAACAGTTCAATGTCCGGGCTACAAAACTTTTCCTTAAGAGTAATATGGTTCGGATGACACCATCTGTTGTTAACTAATAAAGCCAGCCCACCACCCTTACTCTTACCGGAAGAGACGCGATCCCTGTCCGCTCTGATGGTCTGGAAACCGTCGATAGTGACGTTCTGTATGGGGATGTTATCGTTCAGCCAAGTCTCAGTAAAACACATTAGGCTCGTTTCACGATAAATCCTTTGTCCACGAACAAGTCCCTCCAACTCATCCATCTTGTTATGTAGAGCCCTCACATTGCCCATAATAATAGATGGTATAGCCGGCTTGTACTTGAACCTCCTCCGCTTTGCCTTACATTTCAATCCCGCCCTGCGTCCACGGCGTCGCCTTTTCAATTCGTCCAGAATATCAAACTTTTCCCTGGGGAGCAGCAGCGCTGCGTGGGCTAAATCCAGGAGCTGGGCTCTGTTGTAAATAATAACAGTTGACGACTCCTGTCGACGTTCAGCTGCGATAAAATCCATAATCCTGAACTATTATAGTTCAACTGTAGCAAAATAAAAAATAAAACTAAAGAAAAGAGACGAAAGAAAATGAACTAAAAAACGAACTAAAAACAACAATTTATGCACGAACAACGGGAGCTGCTTAACAGGCGACCACTCAGGGCGGCGCCAAACAAACAAAAAAAGACAAAGATAATGGTGTTCCAAAAAAGTTTCAGTAGCGAAGACAACAAATACAAATTATATCTAGACACTGTGGTCCTAGATCACACAAACAATTATACCTACCTCGGCCTAAACATCAACACCACAGGTAACTTCCACAAGGCTGTGAATGATCTAAGAGACAAGGCAAGAAGGGCCTTATATCTAAATGCCTGGCTATGAAAAGCCAAGTGACATTCACTCCTGATGTATTTACCTGTTGCAACCTCTACAACTACTATGATTATTATTTGACCCTGCTGGTCATCTATGAACATTTGAACATCTTGGAGAAAAAACTGGCCTTAATGGCCATTAATTGTTATAATCTCCACCCGGCACAGCCAGAAGAGGACTGGTCACCCCTCAGAGCCTGGTTCCTCTCTAGGTTTCTTCCTAGGTTTTGCCTTTCTAGGGAGTTTTTTCTAGCCACTGTGTTTCTACATCTACATTGCTTGCTGTTTGATTCTATGCCATCAAAAGGAACATAAAACTCAACATCCCAATTAGGAAAAATAGACTTTATGTACAATGCAAAACCACAAACAATGCATGCAGAGAAGAATTAGGACTATACCTGCTAGCCATCAAAATCCAGAAAAGAGCTGTTAAATTCTACAACCACCTAAAAGGAAGCGATGCCCACACATTCCACCACAAAGCCCTCACTTACAGAGAGATGACCCTAGAGAAGAGTCTCCTCAGCCAGCTGGCTCTGGGGCTCTGTTTACAAACAGAGCCCCAGGAAAGTTGCTGTTGATCAGCATTCAGCTGGTGTTCAGAACACTAATACCACTGCAAACCATGGTATGTTCACTCTGGTGAACCCTGGGCTGGGGTGTTTACACTCTGGTGAACCCTGGGCTGGTGTTTACACTCTGGTGAACCCTGGGCTGGTGTTTACACTCTGGTGAACCCTGGGCTGGTGTTTACACTCTGGTGAACCCTGGGCTGGTGTTTACACTCTGGTGAACCCTGGGCTGGTGTTTACACTCTGGTGAACCCTGGGCTGGTGTTTACACTCTGGTGAACCCTGGGCTGGTGTTTACACTAGGGGAGAGAAGGAGTAGGAGAAAGAGTTAGGACAGGAGTAGAGAAGAGGAGTAAGGAGAGGAGGGAGGGAAATAGAAGAGGAGGATATCATAGGGAGAGAGAGTGAGGGATGGGAGACGGATGGTGCGTTGATGAAATGGAGATTGCCTCTGTCTTCCTAATGTGTGGCCTGGAGTGTTCTTTCCTCTCTCTGCTCAGTGAACAGCGGCTATTGTTCAACTTGTCACTCTACATTACCCCCACCCCGCCTCCTTCTCCATGTCCTCTGTCTGTACTGGGGAAGACTAGACCACAAGATCTTTCTATAGGATGTTTCCTTCTCTCCGTGTCAGTGTTGGTCCCTCTCTCCTCTGTCCCCTTGTCTAGCAACTCTGCATCTACAGAAAGCAGCTTCTTTGTCCCTTTATCTGTCTTCTCTCCCTCTCTATCTCTTTCACACTCTGTTCTCTCTTACTTTGTCTTGTATCTCTGTCTCTCTGAAGATGTTAGGGCTTTACACGCTTCCACCTTCCAGTCCTTACAGATCATTAGTAGAGAGATGATCTGATCAAGACTGTGTCCCATCCTTTATTACAGCAGCACTGATATCAGGTCAGCTAGCAGAAATTACAGGGAGAATACACACCATGTCAGCTAGCAGAGCTACAGGGAGAATACACAACATGTCAGCTAGCAGAGCTACAGGGAGAATACACAACATGTCTGCTAGCAGAGCTACAGGGAGAATACACAACATGTCAGCTAGCAGAACTACAGGGAGAATACACAACATGTCAGCTAGCAGAGCTACAGGGAGAATACACAACATGTCAGCTAGCAGAGCTACAGGGAGAATACACAACATGTCTGCTAGCAGAGCTACAGGGAGAATACACAACATGTCAGCTAGCAGAACTACAGGGAGAATACACAACATGTCTGCTAGCAGAGCTACAGGGAGAATACACAACATGTCAGCTAGCAGAGCTACAGGGAGAATACACAACATGTCAGCTAGCAGAGCTACAGGGAGAATACACAACATGTCAGCTAGCAGAGCTACAGGGAGAATACACAACATGTCTGCAAGCAGAGCTACAGGAAGAATACACAACATGTCTGCTAGCAGAGCTTACTGTACAGGGAGTATAAACATGTCAACTCGCAGAGCTTACAGGGAGAATACACAACATGTCAGCTAATAGAGCTTACTGTACAGGTAGAATACACAACATTGTTATGTTCAGAACAAGAAGCTAGGAGACTAATCCATTTCAATTACAGCAGATAGTCTATATTAGTTACAGACACTAACAACTCTTCTGTTCTCCTGGTAATAGATGTGACGAGTGGGTGCCATTTGGGACTTAGCCTGAGAGTGACTGTACCATGTTTTCCTAAAGTAGATTTAATTGTTTCCCCTATTGGTCTCTCACTCTCTTTTGTTTTCAAAGAACCACAATTAAATTGTGAGGGGAACTGATTCATGTTCGTCCCAGGTATTGATCAGAACCTTTGGCCTAGCCACTGAACGTATGTGGAAGAGTCACCATACTGTAGGCCTACTGTATAACCTTATTCTGTTTGGATTTTGACAATTCATGTATGTCCCGACCGGCAAAAATATTTTTAAAGATATTGTATGTAAGCAGTAAGGCACAAGAGCCTGTGCCCTATCATGAACATAGTCACAGATAAAGGACACTGTTTGGCCAAACAAGCAATATGACTGACCGATCAACTGACTTGACCAACAAGCCACCAATATAGGGAAATGTAGATAGAAGGATAAAGATAGATAGATAGAGAGATGGGTTTTCCAGTGAGCCACCTGTATCCTTGACTCCAGGGGCGCTGGAAGTATCCATTCATTACAGGGGTAATGGAGCTCAAAATGAACGCACGACCCAGCTAGCACATAACGTTCTGAGAACCATATGTTTCTTTGCGCTTGGTGAGAGCATACTTGTCCCTTGGTTATTTTGCATACAACCTTCGCACAACTTTCTGGGAATGGTGTAGGACAGTTGCCATGACAATAACACCTTATTTAATTACTTTAACATAACGTTTCCTAAAAGTTCAAATATTGTTACATTTAATTTCAATTTTGTTGATGTTCTAAGAACATTTTCCAACTGGTTTGACATTGGGAATGTTCTCAAATAGTTCAGAGAACACTTCTGAAACAACGTTCATCTGTGGGAATTTCAGTACTTCAGTATAACGTTTTCTACAGGCTTACTCGTAGTTCTGTTTAAAGTAATGTTCTCAAATTGTTCCGAGAATGTTAAGAAACAACATTCTTATGTGGGGATTTCAGTACTTCAGCAAAACATTCCTATGTGGTTCTATTTAATGTCATGTTTTTACTACATTCTTCAAATGTTCAAAGAATTGTGACCTTAAGTGATATTCTCAAAACATTTTGAGGATGTATGGTTATCTTTTATGTCAGTTCTTGGCAATATTCTTGGACTGTAAAAAAAAAAATGGCCAGGGTAAGGCAAAGCAGTACGACAAAAACAACAACCGAGTTACATAAACAAAAGTACAGTCAATAACACAATAGAAAATCTATGTACAGTGTGTGCAGATGTAGTAAAATTAGGAAGGTAAGGCAATAAATAGGCCATAGTTGCGAATTAATTACAATTTAGCAATTACAATGTAATTGAATTGACGTCTGTGCCCAGTGGGTAAGTTTACAAGCCTGATCTCAGAACATGAAGTAAACTTTCCCCCAAAAACACAAGAAAATATGCATTCCATTCTCAGCATCAAAAAAACTTTTTCTATTCTCGATCTTGTTAAGTGTTTTCAGGTGTGTCGGCCGCGCCCACTAATTAGCCACACTGATCTTAATGAGTGCTTGTTTCCTTTGTATTGGGGTCTGTTTGAATAGACTGAAAGGAACAGCTTTGGTGGCACAGTGGACTAATTCAATGGCTAGACAACGGAAGATCATTGGTTTGAATCTTACTGATGTTGTGTCACAATAACAATGTGTTTGCATGATTAATGCCTAAATTAATTAATTTCCATGTGATGTATCTGTGCTTGGAGTTAAAAGTGAATCCAAAATAAGATATCAGTGTTGTTAAAAGTATTTTTGAGACATTCAGTGAAAGTTAAGGAAGTTATTCAAAAGCCTCCAAAATAACCTATAATTTCCATTATCAGTTATTTAATTAAACCACCCAGGGAAACCTTCAAGGAACCTGTGTAAAATGTTCTCAGCACCTCCATGCAACTTAAAATAAATATTTCCAGAACCGGTGCAATTTTCACTTCTTTTCTCAGAACGTTTAAAGACAAAAATCAGTTTTACTGGTCAGGAAACATATGGCTTCGTTCCCAGAATGGGTTATGAAACCAAAAACATACGTTCCCATAACTTCCAAGGAACCAAATTAGCTAGCTGGGAAACTCATCCCATCAACTCTCTCCATACATCTCTCCCTTTTCATCTCAATCAACTTTCTCTCTCTCTCTCTCTTTCTCTCTCCCTTTCTCTCTCTTTCTCTCTCCCTTTTTTACTCTTTCTCTCTCAATTTATCTCCCTTTCTTTCTCTTTCTTTCTCTCTCAATCTTTCTCTCTCCCTTTTTTACTCTTTCTCTCTCAAGTTATCTCCCTTTCTTTCTCTCTTTCTTTCTCTTTCTTTCTCTCTCAATCTTTCTCTCTCTGTCTCTCTCTCTCCTTTTCTGTCTCAATCTTTCTCTCTCTGTCTCTCTCTCTCCTTTTCTGTCTCAATCTTTCTCTCTCCTTCCCTCTCTCTCTCTCTTTCCCTCTCTCTCAATCTTTCTCTCTCTCTCTCTTTCTTTCGCCCCTTCTCTCTCTCTAAAATAAAGCTTACATATACCATATCAATAACCAATCTACGTTTTGAGTCAATTTGATGTTACAATATTCCAATCTGTCATCATCTGTGTTTTCCGTTGTCATTTAAGTTGTTATTTCACTGATTACTGCACATTGATGCCTGATGTTTCCAATGTAATGGTTAAATAAAGGGTTTTAGAAATTCTAACAGTCTCTCTTTCTCTCTATTTATTCCCTACCTTCTCTCTCTCTCTCTTTCTCTCTTACCTCTCTCTCCTTCTCTCTTACCTCTCTCTCTCTCTCTCTCTCTCTCTCCTTCTCTCGCTCTCTCTCTGCGTAGTGCCTCCATGGCTGTCAGAGCATGAACATACCACATCATTGTCACATACATACACATTCTCCCCTCCACTGTTTTGCACCAATTTTGGGCCAGACGATAGAGAGAACAAAAACATGGGGTTGGGTGGGAGAGGAGGGTGGTGTTGGCACATGGTGATGCAGCTAGTAGCCACACACCCTCAGAATACATTTCCTCCTCTCCTCATCTTAATCAATAGGGATCATGGTGGCTCTTCTATTCAAACCCAGTTATGCTAATGATAATTTTGGGATATCACCCACTTGATGGTTCTTTAACCTTTTATATTAGCTCTACAGATCAACAGTATCACTACAAATAATTGTTGCAGATGGCTGCTATCTACAGAGGGAAACGTAGAAGGACCAGATTGGGGAGGAAAAAGTGAGGAGTTTGCAGAACGGGGAAGAAAGATAGTAAATAAAGGCGAAATCGATAAAGGGTGAGCAGTTTTCCTACCTGAGGAAAGACGCTACTGCAAGAGGAAACTGTGAGGGCCAGATGTGTACATTTGCGAACGCAGCGTGAATAGCGCCATGGCTAAGACGCAGAAAGCGCTTGATGTGAAACCGCAGTGTGCGTGTTATGTACCAAACCTGCAGTTCATCAGGTAATCAGCGCCTGTCCCCACCCACTATACCGTAAATTGCGCGTATTTAAACGGGCAATTGAATGGGCCTCCTCCTCTCTGTCCATCATGGATCAGCCACCAAGTCAGGCAAAACAGCGAAAAAAAAACATTTAGCGATAACGAGGTTGATCTACTTGTTCATGAGGTAACAGCAAATTTAAACATCATACAAGCCCGGAATTCCACACCCACACAAAAGAATGCCATCTGGACCGAAATCACAAAAAAAAATCAATGCAATATCCTCGACCCGCAGACAGGTGGAAGAGGTAAAAAAAGAGGTGGCAGGACCTCAAACGCTGTACCAAAGAAAAAGTTGCATTTAACAGGGCACAGGCCAGGAAAACTGGTTCAGGTCCCCCGGAAGTGCGCGAATTGACCACTGTTGAAGAGGTTGTGCAGCAAACGCTGGTTGCTGAACAGGTGGAAGGCGTGGAAGGAATTGATACTGCTGAGTCCACATTAGAAAATGAAGGTAAATCTGATTTAAGATTAAATAGTCGTGATTGTAAATGGACATTGTTGTCACATTTATATTTATTTGATTTATATCTAGCTATCCGAGATTATTGCAGCACTAAAGTGTTCAATTTCTGTGATTTCCCTTTGGTATACATAACGGTTCGTTAGCCTATTACAAAATGTATGGACGCTACGCTGGAAAAAAAAAAAAGTGAAACAGCTGTAGAAGTTGTTTTGTATGTGTTACGAGTGTTAAGTGTGTTACATATCCTTTTTCCCCTTTAGAAAACGCATTTTCAAATGTTGGTGCTACTGCACCGGCATCCTGTGCACCTTCCACCTCGTCTCTACCCTCTGCACCCGCACGTAGGATGAACATGGATGACCTGGATGAAATGCTCTTGACTGAGCAAAGGGGCCAAACTAGTTTGTTTATGGTTGAATCTATTTATTTTATATGGATACAATATAAATTAGAATGGAATGTGAACGCTGAGTCGGAGATTCGATGTCATCTTTGATTTCTTCCAGTAACTGTAATATTGTGTAGCTGCTTAATCTGTAACGCTTAATGATTTCGTTTTCACTCAACTGAAAAAGTGTGATTCTTGTGGCAAAAATCTTTTCAGCTCGTCTGCTTAGCCTATGTCTTGTCTTGCTCGTATTACTGCTGCCATTTCACCAGGAGGCATATGACAGGAAACCAGCTTCCTAAATTACACCTGCTTTTAAGAGGCGGAGAATTTTCAGCGCAAAATACAGGCGCGCTTTCACCGGCTTTTTCTGTACATAACACGGAATACATAATTAGGCGCAGTTTACGCTTCCCCTCCCATCTCTTTATGTGACACTCCCACTTTCCCCTTGACCATCCCATGAATGCATATGCATGACACGAAAAGCGCATTTTGCCATTTTCAGTTCCCGCGAAAGGCAGTCTGCGCTTTCATCTCTGTGCGTCCCGTTCGTACATAGGGGAGAGCGGGGCACAACCTAACGCATTTTGGTTTTGGCTCAATTATTTAAAAAATAATTAGGTTAGATTAATCTTTTTTTTACACAAGAAACATACACATCTCTGCTACAAATGAACACTTAAAGTTTTTTTCTAGGACCTTCCATTTTCGTACAGTTGCACTGAAAGTGACAGAAGTGCAAATTTTACAACTTACCCCATATGCGGGGTTAGTTGTAACAGACAGAGGGGTTAGTTGTAACACTTGTGTGTAACACACATAATTCAGTACTATTTTATCTGTATAGTTTGATATTGTTTGTACATCTGTATAGATAGATATCCATACATCCATCCCTCATCCAATCATCCTTCTATTATGGATCAATATCATGGATAGAGATATAGGAAAGGGCTGCACAGTTTTGCAATAAATAAATAAAATCATCAAATATTGTAATTGCATTGAATTATATTTTTGTGTGCAAAATTATTATTATTAATAGTAACAGTAAACAAGCTTAAAATCACATTTGAAAGTGTTTATTACATGAAAACAGGCAATATTTTTAATAAATAAACAAGTGATCAATATAGTAAACAAATCCCATAGCCTACAAAGTGAAGAAAAAAAAAAAATCATACTTTGACTTTGATTCAAATTCCAACATTGTTTGTGAAAGTCCAACAAAGTTAAATGTGTCAAAATAAATATTTAAATAAATAGGCTATCTGAAAAGTTGTGTGTGTCCTTGTTTTATCAAGACAGGTTTACTGTTTGTCACAGTCATGACAAATATAACGTTCATATCCCTCAGTACACAATTCATGTGCCCATCCCTCACAGAAGACACACTTCACCCATTTCTCCCCAGGGACAGAGGATGCAAACTCTTCACCGCACACAATGCAATCATCACAGGACTGATTTGTTTGAAGGTCCCTACTCACTCCTCTATCTGTTTTCCGCTTTGGATGTCTCATTCTGTAAAAAAAAAAACTGAAAGAATTAGGCTCCCTGTTTTTATTTCAATATCGTGAACACTTGGCGGCTTAGTTGTAACACTGTGCTACAACTAACCCCGCTGTGTAAAAAATATTTTAAACCTAGCTAACAGTTGCTAGGAGTTGCTGACATGTTTCAAAATGGTGCCATGTTTTAGCCAAAAAGACAGTGATTAAGGCAATATAAAGTTAGATTTGGTGACGTACACACACAACTCAGAAACAGAAAAATACGTATGATGAAAAAAAATACTTACATGGTGTCAAAACACTCTTTGTCCCGTATCTTCACAAAATATTACCAAATCTTTTTACAAATCCACGGGAGACCGTCTTCTGGAAGCGATAGAAAAAGAGCATAAACACAACCCGCGTGACCCTGAGTAACTACGTAAAAGGTCCGTGTTACATTTAACCCTGCGTTAGGTTGTGCCCCGCGCTCCCCTACCTCGCCATGGTTTTATGCGCACTTTGCGAAACAAATACGCCTGAAGTGGGCGCAAAAGCGTTAGTACATCTGGCCCTGAGTCTCTCCTTAAAGACAGAGGGAGGAAGACAAGGACAAATAGAAGGGAGCCTGTGTTTTCAGAGGAACATAAACAGTACTATCAGGAGCTAGGTTGAACATTTCACCAATATCATCAAAATCAATAACTCACAGCACGTTTTTGTGCTGATTTAGTGGGTTTTACCTGATTCCTTACACAATCAGGTTTAAAATCATATTAAAAGTACCATCTATATTCCTAAAACATAAGTTGAATGTGATACTGTTGCTGATTCCTTTTATAGTCAAAACAGGGGTTTTAAATGTCTGAATTTATAGTCAATATCCTACACACGTGTCACAATTGTGTTCAGATTACCTGTATTACTGAAATGGGTTAGCTTGTTTTATTGAAATCAATGGCGTGCTTAAATTAATCACTCACATCAATATTGAACGTTTTGCGTTCTTCTAACAGACAAACCACAACGTATACCAGTCGCTTGATGAGAACTGTTTATCAACTCATATCTCTGTTGGTAGATGGACAATCCGAAAAGGAAACACAACATATTTTTGCTTGGAAAATATCAACTAATTGAATTCCCACATCGATATAGGGACAGGTGTTGGCTTTCATTTGAGGGATAGTTTGATCCTCGTATTGAGGCCAGAGACATTTGGAGGAGGAGCACCCAAGTGTTTTCTTGCCACTGTGGTCTGTAGAAATGACAGCAGCATTGTAAGTCCTTCCACATACAGGCCATATGACAAAAACACTGGTACTAAACCAAAGATATTGATCTGTATGAACGACTTTGTGTAATCATGAGGACCATAAACTTTGATACTTGTATAACTTTGTGTATTTCCTGTCATTATTGTGTGGTGAAAACATGTGTAATGTAGTAACATGTTCTGTCCACCATAGGGATATTTGAATAATAATAACAAATATTTCAATATGTCAAAATAATTTTAAGATTTAGGATGATAGAAAGTGAAGCACATGCACAGATTTTTACAACAATGACATCTATTTCTTACTACTTTGGGGGGGGGGGGGAGACTGAGAGGGAAGAGAGACAGAGAGAGAGTGGGGAGAGCGAAGTGAGAGAGAGGGAAGAGAGGGAGGGAAGAGAGAGAGGGGGGGAAGAGAGAGGGGGGGGAGAGAGACTGAGAGCGAAGAGAAACAGAGGGAAGAGAAACAGAGAGAGAGTGGGGAGAGCGAAGTAAGAGAGAGAGAGAGAGGGAAGAGAGAGAGAGAGAGAGAGGGAGGGGAGAGAGAGAGAGAGGGAAGAGAGGAGGGAAGAGAGACAGAGACAGAGAGGGAAGAGAGAAGGAGAGAGAGGGAAGAGAAGAGAGACTGAGAGAGAAGGAAGAGAGATGGAGAGGGAGGAGAGACTGGGGGGAAGAGAAACAGAGAGAGAGTGGGGAGAGAGAGCGCAAAGTGAGAGAGAGGGAGGGAAGAGAGAGAGGGAAGAGAGAGAGGGAGAGAGAGAGAGAGAGGGACGAGAGACAGAGAGAGTCAGAGAGACAGAGAGAGGGAAGAGAGAGAGAGAGAGAGAGAGGGAATAGAGACAGAGGGAGAGAGAGAGAGAGAGAGAGGGAGGGAGAGGGAAGAGAGACAGAGGGAAGAGACACTGAGAGAGAGTGGGGGGGAGAGAGACTGAGAGGGTGAAGAGAGAGAGAGACAGAGACAGAAAGAGAGACGGAGAGACAGAAAGAGAGAGAGAGAAGAGAGACAGAGAGAGAGAGAGAAGAGAGGGAAGAGCGACGAAGAGAGAGAGAGAGGGAAGAGAGAGAGAGGGAAGAGCGAAAGAGAGAGAGAGAGAGACTGAGAGACAGAAAGTGAGAGAGAGAAGAGAGAGAGAGGGAAGAGCGACAGAGAGAGAGAGAGAGAAGAGTCAGAGAGAGAGAGGGAAGAGAGACGGAGAGAGAGGGAAGAGAGACTGAGAGGGAGAGAGCGAAGTGAGAGAGAGAGGGAAGAAAGAGAGAATGAGGGAAGAGACAATGAGAGGGTAAAGATACAGAGAGAGAGGGAAGAGAGAGAGAGAGATCCGTGGAGGACTTGTAGCCGTGGAGGACTTGGTTGATGTGCATTTGTTGTCACTGGATGATGTGAATGTCTTGGTTTAGCAGCTCAAGTGTCTGGGTTTGATATGATAGGCCCTTGGGAGACTCAGGCTGACAGAACAAGAGACTCTGGGTGGCAAACCTCTGGAGGGTTGGGAGGCGGGGCAGACAGATTGGAGACGGGGAGAGAGGGAGACAAGGTAGGGGTGGGGGGGTGTTGCCCCTTGGAGGGTGAAAAAGGCATATGAGATGGAGAGAGTCACAAAAACATTCTAAACACAATTCCTTCATTAGCTCTTACTTACAGGAACAACACTAGATGACGTCACCTCTCTAGAAGGTCTCAGACAGTAGACTGCTTCTGCCGCACACTAGAAGATACATACAGGAACAAGTTAAATGAAGAAATACAGCTCTGTCAAAAGATTGACCAGACGATGAAAACATCAGAGTTGCTTTTATACATCTAGACAGTTGACATATTGGTATAACATCAGAGGAAATTACCACAATTCAGGATGAAAGGGCATTCATATTTTTCCTCAAATTGTATTGTTATTTTTTTATTTGGCGTACAAATAAACAGATTGTCTGTCTGTGTGGGGGGTAATAGAACATTAATTCTGCTGGAGAAAAATGGATTAGTCAGAAAAGTGAAATATTGGCCTGTCATGACTCCAAGTCAAGAGAGCTGTGGCAATCGAAGAGATAATGTTCCTATACACACACACACACACACACACACACACACACACACACACACACACACACATACACACACACACACACACACACACACACACACACACACACACACACACACACACACACACACACACACACACACACACACACACACACACACACACACACACACCAGGAAGAGGTCCTCTGTAGCGTAGCAATCAAAACAGTAGAGGAAAAGAAAGCTGAACACCTGAGAGAGACAGTTTGGATACCAATAGGCTTTCTCTATTGCAGTATACTGAACACTGATTCTCATGGAGTAACCCGGGGTTCGGTTCCACAGTGCTCCAGTTTAGTGTAGTGTTCCCTCTGCCTTCTCCACATCATCTCTGTGACTCTCCACTGTCTCGTCTCCTGGGGGACCCTACCTTCTTCTGAGTTCCCTCTGCCTGTGACTCTCCACTGTCTCGTCTCCTGGGGGACCCTACCTTCTTCTGAGTTCCCTCTGCCTGTGACTCTCCACTGTCTCGTCTCCTGGGGGACCCTACCTTCTTCTGAGTTCCCTCTGCCTGTGACTCTCCACTGTCTCGTCTCCTGGGGGACCCTACCTTCTTCTGAGTTCCCTCTGCCTGTGACTCTCCACTGTCTCGTCTCCTGGGGGACCCTACCTTCTTCTGAGTTCCCTCTGCCTGTGACTCTCCACTGTCTCGTCTCCTGGGGGACCCTACCTTCTTCTGAGTTCCCTCTGCCTGTGACTCTCCACTGTCTCGTCTCCTGGGGGACCCTACCTTCTTCTGAGTTCCTCCTGTTACGTTAATCTACTAGCATTACATTCATCTGGGGGAGGGGAGGAGGGGAGGAGGGGAGGAGGGGTTGTGCAGGTGGCAGAGCAGGTTCGTGTGTCAGAACTGATGGCAGTGTTTCGTCTTCAGCCTGTTAACTAATAAGTGTCAGTCTGTGAGGCTTTTGTAAAAATACATGATGCATAAAGATACACAGCAAAGCTCATTGACAAATTGACCAATAAGAAGACTGCACCATTAGAATCCAATTTTGTTCTGGGCCCAATTTATTTTTTTTGGGGGGGAAAATATTGTGAAACCCTGTCATTCCACTGTTACTGTACAAAACATTACAAACACCTGCTCTTTCCATGGTATGAATGGGCACACATCGGTTTGTGTCAAGAACTGCAACGCTATTGTTTTATTTTATTTTTTTCAACGCTCAACAATTTCCTGTGTTTATCAAGAATGGTCCTCCACCCAAAATACATCCAGCCAACTTGACACAACTGTGGGAAGCATTGGAGCCAGCGTCCCTGTGGAACGCTTTCAACACCTTGTAGAGTCCATGACCTGACGAATTCAGGCTGTTCTGAGTGAAAAATGGGGTGCAACTCAATATTAGGAAGGTGTCCTTAATGTTAGCTACACTCAGTGTATATTAAGGATATTTTCTGAAACTACATTGCAAAAAATACACATATAGCTCCTTTTAACTTAACCATTCAGAATTAATAGCTAAACTTAACCATGGAGTTGTTTTTGTTTTAACCCTATCCCGTTCAAGCAGGCAGAAATATAGCCAATGGGTTTACCTTCGAAGATGGATGTTTATGGACATACGCTTGATTCTGCAGTGAGTCTGTGAAAGCTTGTTGTTCTCACACACGCACAGATGCACGCACTCATGAGCACACACACATACACACACACCTCTCTCTTAACATCAGCATGGCCTTGAAATGAAGAATGAGACAGAACTAGAATTAATAGAGCCAACCACCTTCTGTCTGTCCTCTCCTGTTCTGTCTGTCCTCTGCTGTTCTGTCTGTCTGTCCACTCCTGTTCTGTCTGTCCTCTCCTTTTCTGTCTGTCCTCTCCTGTTGTCTGTCCTCTCCTGTTCTGTCTGTCCTCTCCTGTTCTGTCTGTCCTCTCCTGTTATGTCTGTCCTCCTGTTGTCTGTCCTCTCCTGTTCTCTGTCCTGTTCTGCCTGTCCTCTTCTGTTCTGTCTGTCCTCTCCTGTTCTGCCTGTCCTCTTCTGTTCCGTCTGTCCACGTCTGTCCTCTTCTGTCTGTTCTCTCCTGTTCTGTCTGTCCTCTCCTATTCTGTCTGTCCTCTTCTGTTCTGTCTGTCCTCTCCTTAGCTAGCCAAGTACAGAACTGAGTTTGCTCAACCCTCTCCTCCCCCTCCTCCATCCCTCCATTCCGTTACCACCTCTCCTCTCTCTTTTAGATTGCAGATTTAATATCAAATCAGGTCTGGGCTGTAATGTAAAGTTAGAAACACATGTAGGGTGGCTCCCCCAAGACATCATCTTACCCAGGGCCATCCACAAAGTACACTAACCTAGCCCCAAGAACCACAGCAGCAACAACAACTAGCAGAATAGCTTGTTCTTTGTTTAATGTAAAGTCCCTTATTCTATCTGACGTGAGCCCTAGTCTCCAAGGTCTCCAGGGTGGCTGGTTACTCTGACTGGCCTGCTCCCTGCCTTCCTTCTTCCCTGCCTGCCTAAATAAACACATTGCCTCCATGACACAGGGTCACCTTCTCTGCCTTCACCCTGTATCACTTATTCCCTCCCTCCCTCCCTCCCTCCCTCCCTCCCTCCCTCCCTTTTCTGGAGCTAACAGAGCCTTTTCTGGAGCTAACAGTTACCATCTTCCATGAGCGCATCGTGTGTGTGTTTGTTTGTGTGTGTGTGTTTTAGGACCTCAAGTATTGCTCTGCACTGAAGGCGGAAATAATGACGTCATCACCCCTCTAGCCCCTTTCCTCATTCCCTGCCTCACCCCCTCCCTCCCTCCCTGCTATATGAATTAATGGTTTGCTCATGAAGCCTTATCATTAAATGTAATCACAATTCCTAAAGGCCACAATGGAGGAATGAATGAGGAGAAGGAGAAGATAAGTTGGTCTCTCTGCTCTCTCAGAGTCATGTCATTAATCCCAGAACAGCATAGCATTTCTATACAGCCCCAGTCTATAAAGTCCAAGATCTCTTAACCATGACACCAAATGACAACTCCCCTGGCTCTATGGCACGAACTGGATTAAATGTATATTTTCCCCATAGCTGACAGGCACCACGCTGTTCACTCCTCACCACCGATCCCTTGGCTACTGATTGGGTTTGTGACTTGGGTTATCTTTTTACTGACCACGAGGTATAGAGCAAAACTTTAATAACCCACCGAGCTTAATGCAATTAGTAGCCAGCCATTCAATCAATTACAAAGGTATCGCTACTGCCTGACTGACCGACCGACCGACCAACTGCTGCCGCATCACTGCTGCCTGTAGATTAAGAAAGATATATGAAGTACAATACCCAGTCTCATCTCAATCCATACATACACTATTTATACACAACAAATATAAGATGTACTCTACCCAATCTCAACTCAATCCATAGATATAACAGTATGTGGACACCCCTTCAAATTAGTGGATTTGGCTATTTCAGCCACACCCGTTGCTGACAGGTGTATAAAATCGAGCACACTGCCATGCAATCTCCATAGACAAACATTGGCAGTAGAATGGCCTCAATGAAGAGCTCAGTGACTTTCAACGTGGCACCGTCATAGGATGCCACCTTTCCAACAAGTCAGTTTGCCAAATTTATGCCCTGCTAGAGCTGCACTGGTCAATTGTTAGTGCTGTTATTGTGATGTGAAAATGTCTAGGAGCAACAATGGCTCAGCCGTGAAGTGGTAGGCCACACAAGCTCACAGAACAGGACCGCCGAGTGCTGAAGCATGTAGTGCTCTGTTGCAACACTCTCTAACTAGTTCCAAACTGCCTCCGGAAGCAACGTCAGCAAAATAACTGTTTGTCGGGAGCTTCATGAAATGGGTTTCCATGGCCGAGCAGCCGCACACAAGCCTAAGATCACCATGTGCAATGCCAAGCTTCGGCTGGAGTGGTGTAAAGCTCGCCGCCATTGGACTCTGGAGCAGTGGAAACGTGTTCTCTTGAGTGATGAATCACACTTGTGACGAATCTGGGTTTGTCCAGGTTAATAACAATCAACACAAAGGAGGGTTTTAAACACAAAAGCAGATATACCATAAATGTAGTTCTGTTATCAAAGTAGAGGATATGATCTCTCTGAGGATGAATGCCAGGGGACTCTATCAACCCCCTGTATCTGAGGTAGTCTTCTGGTTATGGAATGTTTACAATGACAGATATCTGGCTATGCCCCCAGAAAAAGTGCTTTCCTGCCATGCAAGCAGAACAGAACCAGCCACTACTACTGCTAAGGCAGGGTTATGTCAGCACAGCACGTACACAAATTACTGATGATTGCCTGAGAGAAAGTGATGATACAAATATTGTGGGGGTTGTTTTGTTAGACTTCAGTGTAGCTTTGACATTATCAATCATAAACTGCTGCTGCAAAAACGTATGTGTTATGGCTTTACACCCCCTGCTATATTGTGGATAAAGAGTTACCTGTCCAATAGAACACAGATGGTGTTCTTTAATGGAAGCCTCTCCAACATAATCCAGGTAGAATCAGGAATTTGAATAAAGCCAGTGTGTCTATGTATGCGGATGACTCAACACTACACACGTCAGCTACTACAGCGACTGAAATGACTGCAACACTTAACAAAGAGCTGCAGTCATTTTCAGAATGGGTGGCAAGGAATAAGTAAGTCTTAAATATTAAAAAAACTAAGGGTAGGCAACAACAAATCTGCCACTCTGATCCTCAAATTGGGGGCCTCTCAAGGGTTCGTGCTCAGTCCCCTCCTCTACTCCCTGTTCACCCACGACTGCATGGCGAAGAACGACTCCAGCACCATCATTAAGTTTACAACACAACGGTGGTAGGTCTGACCACCGACAACGATGAGACAGTCTATAGGGAGGAGGTCAGATACCTGGCAGTGTGGTGCCAGGACAACAACCTCTCCCTCAACGTGAGCAAGACAAAGGAGATGATTGTGGACTACAGCGAAAGGAGGGCCGAACACGTCCCCATTCACATCAACGGGGCTGTAGTGAAGCGGATTGAGAGTTTCAAGTTCCTTGGTGACCAAATCACCAACAAAGTATCATGTTCTAAACACACCAAGAAAGTTGTGAAGAGGGCATAACAATGCCTTTTCCCCCTCAGGAGACTGAAAAGATTTGGCATGGGTCCCCAGATCCTCATAAAGTTCTACAGCTGCACCATCAAGAGCATCCTGACCAGCTGCATCACCGCCTGGTATGGCAACTGCTAGGCATCCGACTGTAAGGCGCTACAGTGGGTAGTGCGCACAGCCCAGTATATCACTGGGGCCAAGCTTCCTGCCATTCAGGACCTATATACTAGGCGGTGTCAGAGGAAGCCCACCAAAAATTGTCAAAGACCCCAGCCACCCCAGTCATAGACTGTTCTCTCTGCTACCACACTGCAAGCGGTACCGGAGCGTCAAGTCTAGGTCCTAAAGGCTCCTTAACAGCTTTTACCCCCAAGCCATAAGACTGCTGAACAATTCATCAAATAACTGCATTGTTAAGGGCTTGTAAGTAAGCATTTCACGGTTGTATTCGGCACGTGACAAATAATATTTGATTTGATTTCAACTAAATCTTTGGATCTGGATTGTAAACTAAGATGGGGAGAAGTCTGTCCATAATAAAGCGCTCAGAACAGGGCAGCACGGCTGGCCCTTAAATGTACACTGGGAGTTAACATGAATGAACAGAACAGACTATGGGAGGTGCACAGTACTACGTAGAGCCATGACTACATGGAACTCTATTCCACATCAGGTAACTGATGCAAGTAGTAGAATCAGATTTGAAAAACACACACACAGGTACAGACACATATGCACACAAACACTAGCATTCTACACACACGTTGATTGAAATAACGTTGTATGGTGGTATTATACATGTTGTGTTGTAGATATGTAGTGGTGTAATAATGTTATATGATGTACTGGTCTATCTTTTGTTTTATGTGTTTGGACCCCAGGAAGAGTAGCTGCTGCCTTGGCAGGAACTAATGGGGATCCCTAATAAATACAAATACAAATATTAACATGTTTCATCAGAGTCTTTCTAGTTCAGTTCCCTTTAAAGTCCCAGTTTAGTCAAAAACATGTTTTTGCTGTGTTTTATATACATATCAACACTAAGAGGTTGGAATAATACTGTGAAATTGTGAAAATTATGATAATTCCCTTTCAGTGTAAGAGCTGTTTGAAAAGACTGCCTGAAATTTCAGCCTGTTTCGGTGAGATGGAGTTTTGTCTTGCCTGGGGACATTAACTATTAAATGAGTTAATAGACCAATAAAAAAATAGTTCCAAACCTCTCGGCCAATAGCAGCTAGTTTTTAGTTTTAGTTCTCCTCCACACTCAGAGCTCTCCCAGACAGTCCTCCCAGAATTCTTGCTTGAGAAATTGTTCTTTGCTAAGAAGATATTTTTGTTTCTTTTTGACAATTTTTATTGAAAACAATGACAGTAAGGTACTTAAAGCTGCAATATGTAACTTTTTGGGCAACCTGACCAAATTCACATAGATGTGTGAGTTAAGGATATGTTATTCTAATTGAAAGCAAGTCTAAGGAGCGGTAGACCTGATCTATGTGCACTATTTATATTACACTCGTGCTTAAGTTTAGTTTTTGCGTCATTTCCTTTTGGTTTTGTACACCAGCTTCAAACAGCTGAAAATACAATATATTTGGTTGTGAAGAAAAAAAATCACAGTGGTTTACATGGTACAATGACTATATACACCAGGGCTCTCCAACCCTGTTCCTTGAGAGCTACCGTCCTGTAGGTTTTCACTCCAACCCTAATCTAACACACCTGAGTCTAATAACTAACTGGTTGATAAGCTGAACCAGGTTTGTTACAACTGGGTTTGGAGTGAAAACCTTCTGGAGGGTAGCTCTCTAGGAACAGGGTTGGAGACCACGGCTCCACACTATACTTTCTTGTTTTGTCACATAAACTGAAGGCAAACAATTAGAATTGTAGCAACCAGGAAATGGCAGAGCGATTTCTGCGTAGTGAATCTTTAATTGCTACCCAGAAATGATTTGATAAAACGGCTGCATTGGACCTTTAAGGTCAAGGTAGAAAGCATCATGCATAATGACTTATGTAGATATACTGGATGCATCATGCAGAGACAGCTAATATACAGAGAGAAGTAGATGAGAAGGGCAGGTGCATGGACACACGGATGGATAGATACAGGGCTGGATGAACTTTAACCCTGTTCAATATCAGCACTTGATCTTAATTTGTTCTTAACTTGATCTAATTAAGTTAGTGATTAATTGCTTGATTGATCCAGTAAATCAATGAAGGAGTTAACATCAAAAAGCCCTTGGAATGAACTGGGAATCCCAAACTCAAATTACCTGAAATTCCAAAGCCTGTCTTGAGAGTTAAGCTGTAATTTATTAAAACATGGATGCAGTGCTTGACCACACACCATCAATAAATACATGTCATGTCACTGCATGTTTGTGGGTTTATCTGCGTGTGTGTATTGGTGTGTGTGTATACAGTCTCCCTTACTCATTCTCACCCTCACCCTGATCTCTCTCTCCCCTCTCTCCCCTCTCCCCCTTCTCTCGCTCTCTCTCATCTCTCTCTTCTCTCCTCTCCTCTCTCCCCTCTCCCCCTTCTCTCTCTCTCATCTCTCTCTTCTCTCCTCTCCTCTCTCCCCTCTCTTTGCCAACAGACACCACCCAGACGAATGGTTGGAATGATTCAAGGATATTACAGTGTTCTCTTTATTATACTTTGTGTCTGGTGTTTTGTAGTGCCTTATATCTGTGGTGTATATATATATATATATATATATTGTGGTCTTGGTTAATAATCCCCTGACCGTTTCATTACAGTAATCAGAGTGGGATCGGCTGGTGCTGGCAGCATGAGTTAGAGCTCAGGGCCTCACCTCATTAACTCCCTGTGACCGTCGCCAGAGAGCAACAGGACAAATTGGAATTGCCTCGGCAGTTGGCGGTCCTGACTCCTGGGCTACAGCCCCACCAGTCTCTTGGAGAGGAGAGGTATCCCTCTCTCCTCATTGCGTGGCTAAAATCACATCGCCAAAGCCCCAAAAATATATACAGTACCAGTCAAACGTTTGGACACACCTACACATTCAAGGGTTTTCTTCATTTGTACTATTTTCTACATTGTAGAATAATAGTGAAGACATCAAAACTATGAAATAACACATATGGAATCATTTGGTAACCAAAAGGGTTAAACAAATCAAAATATATTTTATATTTGGGATTCTTCAAAGTAGCTACCCTTTGCCTTGATGACAGCTTTGCACACTCTTGGTATTCTCTCAACCAGCTTCATGAGGAATGCTTTTCCAACAGTCTGGAAGGAGTTCCCACATATGCTGAGCACTTGTTGGCTGCTTTTTCTTCACTCTGTAGTCCAACTCATCCCAAACCATCAGTTGGGTTGAGGTCGGGTGGTTGTGGAGGCCAGGTCATCTGATGCAGCACTCCATCACTCTCCTTGGTCATACGCACATTTAGCTATTTAAGTATTTCTCTGCCATCAACCTGTGTAGTATAGTTAACCATGCAAACACTCCTTATTTAACTATATCAACTTGCAATATTTTTATCACTCTGTAACAATGTATAGTTCACCCATACTGTGCAATGTCTTTTTTTTTTGCTTTTTGCACTCCAGACTTCTTGTATTTGTATATTTGTATATTAATATTTTTCATACTGACGCTCTATGTATCATGTATCATGTATCTGTCTTCTGTGTATTTTGTTCTGGCATTTTGCTCCTGCCCTGTGTTTTGTTGTAGCTGCTTGACGAAGAAATTATCCCTCAGGGATCAATAAAGTATCTATCTATCTATCTATCTATCTATCTATCTATCTATCTATCTATCTATCTATCTATCTATCTATCTATCTATCTCTCTATCTATCTATCTATCTATCTATCTATCTATCTATCTATCTATCTATCTATCTATCTATCTATCTATCTATCTATCTATCTATCTATCTATCTATCTATCTATCTATCTATCTATCTATCTATCTATCTATCTATCTATCTATCTATCTATCTATCTATCTATCTATCTATCTATCTATCTATCTATCTATCTATCTATATATGTCTATCTAAATAGCCCTTTCACAGCCTGGAGGTGTGTTTTGAGTCATTGTCCTGTTGAAAAACAAATGATAGTCCAACTAAGCGCAAACCAGATGGGATGGTGTATCGCTGCAGAATGCTGTGGTAGCCATGCTGGTTAAGTGTGCCTTTAATTCTAAATAAATCACAGACAGTGTCACCAGCAAAGCACCATCCCACCTCCTCCTCCATGCTTCACGGTGGGAACCACACATGCAGAGATCATCCGATCACCTACTCTGCGTCTCACAAAGACACGGTGGTTGGAACCAAAAATCTCAAATTTGGACTCATCAGACCAAAGGACAGATTTCCACCGGTCTAATGTCCATTGCTCTTGTTTCTTGGCCCAAGCAAGTCTCTTCTTCTTTTTGGTGTCCTTTAACTCTGTGAAGCATTTATTTGGGCTGCAATCTGAGGCTGGTAACTCTAATGAACTTATCCTCTGCAGCAGAGGTAACTCTGGGTCTTCCTTTCCTGTGGCGGTCCTCATGAGAGACAGTTTCATCATAGCGCTTGATGGTTTTTGCGACTGCACTTGAAGAAACTTTCAAAGTTCTTAACATTTTCTGGATTGACTGACCTTTATGTCTTAAAGTAATGATGGACTGTTGTTTCTCTTTGCTTATTTGAGCTGTTCTGCCATAATATGGACTTGGTCTTTTACCAAATAGGACTGTCTTCTGTATTCCCCTACCTTGTCACAACACAACTGATTGGCTCAAACGCATTAAGAAGGAAAGAAATTCCACAAATGAACTTTTAACAAGGCACACCTGTGAATTGGAATGCATTACAGTTGACTACCTCATGAAGCTGGATAAGATAACGCAAAGAGTGTGCAAAGCTGTCATCAAGGCATTTTTATTTATTTATTTAACCTTTATTTAACTAGGCAAGTCAGTAAATTCTTATTTAAAATGACGGCCTACCCCGGCTAACGCCATTTGTACGGCGCCCTATGGGACTCCCAATCACGGCCAGATGTGATACAGCCTGAATTTGAACCAGGGACTGTAGTGATGCCTCTTGTAGTGATGCACCACTCAGGAGCTACTTTAAAGAATCTCAAATACAAAATATATAACACTTTTTTGGTTACTACATGATTCCATATGTGTTATGCCATAGTTTTGATGTCTTCACTATTATTCTACAATGTAGAAAATAGTAAAAAATAAAATAAAACCCTTGAATGAGTATGTGTGTCCAAACGTTTGACTGGTGCTGTATATTTCCTCTCTTCCTCTCCCATATCCTGTCTTCCTCTTACTCTGATTGGGATGGATGGAGAAGTTAGAGGAGAGAGGCTTCCGTAATCTTTTGTAAAGTGTGCTTTATAGGAAAAACAGTGCCATTTCAGATGCTGCCCCTGTGTTTTTCAGACCGGCTTCCGCCTCTCCTCTGAGACCAGTTATTCTTCACTGAATTATCTCCTTTAATGACTAGGGACTCTAATCAAAGATGTGATAAGGGAAGCACCTTATTGGAAGTAAAATACAATCCATTTTCACTGACAGGACAGGACAGAAGTGCCCACTGATCAGAGATACTGTTCTGCTAATCAAGTCTTTTCTTTTCTCACTTTTTGCACAAGAGGCCATTCGTGTTGCAATGTTGTCCAACGCCGATGTGAAGAGTATAGTTACAGTTATTTAAGGAAATGAAAGGCAATACTCCGTTCAGCATTCCAAAATCCCAAGAATGAATTAATCTGATTGGCTGTGTTGTCAGCTAGAAAACTGTTTAAATTTGTGTAAATTATTGTATTGTGTTATATTTATTAAGTTTACAATTTTTACATTGTATATAGATGTATACATAGCATACAGCTTTTATTTATTTTTGTAGGTGCATTTGAAAGCTCAGCAGAGGGAGGGACAATTAACTAATGAAGCATTCATCTTGTAAACAATGATCCCCTGATCCAGTGGAGCATGTAATGGTATGTAGCCTTCAGGACATGTATCTGTAGAATGCGATGCATCACATACTGCATTGTCTGTACAGATACAGAACAAAAGGCAATTATATCACATAGCATTGATCTGGCTGATTCAGCGCTACCAATATTGTACAATATTGATCCATCCAACTCACCAGCACATTATACTGGAGCCTTGACTTAAAATATAAATGACTCACATAATGGCTCACATAAATGACTCACATAAATGAATCACAAATTACTCACATAAATTAATCACATAAATGACTCTTAGATACGTGTGGAGAAAAGGCAATTTATTGTTGTTTCTAACATAACAAACTACAGTATAATTGTTTTAAGTATTTGGGTCCACTCAATCCATATGAAATGTATTACTAATATACACTGTATCATTTAACAATAACAGCATAGCAATTGTACTGAGAATCCCCAAAACAGCTCTACTGGTTGTAAAAAGCCACGGGCCAATTTCTTCTTGAGCGTATGGTAGACTGCAAATTGACCGCAAGAAGGTCAAAGATATAATATTTGACTAAAACATTATCATTTCAAAAATGTCTTACTGGGAATTCCAAAATTAAAGTGACTTGGAGCTGATTTTCTGGTGTTTTTATAGTATTTTTGTCCAACATTAACCCTCTACTACAAACATTGTTATCCCATTATATTCTTGAGAAGATGTAGAGCGAAGGTGTCAGACTCATTCCATGGAGGGTCGAGTGTTTTCGGGTTTTCTCCCCTCCTTTGTACTTGATTGATGAATTAAGGTCAATAATTAGTAAGGAACTCCCCACACCTGGTTGTCTAGGTCTTAACTGAAAAGAAAACCAAAAACCCGCAGACACTAGCCCCTCCATGGAATGAGTTTGGCACCACTGATTAAGAGTTTCTAACAATATGACATTTCCCCCCCGGGGGATCAATAAAGTACCTATCTATCTATCTATCTATCTATCTATCTATCTATCTATCTATCTATCTATCTATCTATCTATCTATCTATCTATCTATCTATCTATCTATCTATCTATCTATCTATCTATCTATCTATCTATCTATCTATCTATCTATCTATCTATCTATCTATCTATCTATCTATCTATCTATCTATCTATCTATCTATCTATCTATCTATCTATCTATCTATCTGTTAATAAAAAATATATATTTTACGCCACAAAATGACATCCATGCAAAAAAATAAAAAACCTGCAACAATGAAAAAACCTGCGGTAGTTCTGTAAAAAACAATAAATCGTACCTCCTCACAGTACTTCAACTGTGAGAGACGGAATCTTGTATGATGTTTAAATAATTAATTTGCATTTTATTGCATGACATAAGTATTTGATCACCTACCAACCAGTAAGAATTCCGGCTCTCACAGACCTGTATTAACTGCACCTGTTTGAACTCGTTACCTGTATAAAAGACACCTGTCCACACACTCAATCAAACAGACTCCAACCTCTCCACAATGGCCAAGACCAGAGAGCTGTGTAAGGACATCAGGGATAAAATTGTAGACCTGCACAAGGCTGGGATGGGCTACAGGACAATAGGCAAGCAGCTTGGTGAGAAGGCAACAACTGTTGGCGCAATTATTAGAAAATGGAAGAAGTTCAAGATGACGGTCAATCTCCCTCGGTCTGGGGCACCATGAAAGATCTCACCTCGTGGGGCATCAATGATCATGAGGAAGGTGAGGGATCAGCCCAGAACTACACGGCAGGACCTGGTCAATGACCTGAAGAGAGCTGGGACCACAGTCTCAAATAAAACCATTAGTAACACACTACGCCGTCATGGATTAAAATCCTGCAGCGCACGCAAGGTCCCCCTGCTCAAGCCAGTGCATGTCCAGGCCCGTCTGAAGTTTGCCAATGACCATCTGGATGATCCAGAGGAGGAATGGGAGAAGGTCATGTGGTCTGATGAGACAAAAATAGAGCTTTTTGGTCTAAACTCCACTCGCCGTGTTTGGAGGAAGAAGAAGGATGAGTATAACCCCAAGAACACCATCCCAACCGTGAAGCATGGAGGTGGAAACATCATTCTTTGGGGATGCTTTTCTGCAAAGGGGACAGGACGACTGCACCGTATTGAGGGGAGGATGGATGGGGCCATGTATCGCAAGATCTTGGCCAACAACCTCCTTCCCTCAGTAAGAGCATTGAAGATGGGTCGTGGCTGGGTCTTCCAGCATGACAACGACCCGAAACACACAGCCAGGGCAACTAAGGAGTGGCTCCGTAAGAAGCATCTCAAGGTCCTGGAGTGGCCTAGCCAGTCTCCAGACCTGAACCCAATAATTCTTTGGAGGGTGCTGAAAGTCCGTATTGCCCAGCGACAGCCCCGAAACCTGAAGGATCTGGAGAAGGTCTGTATGGAGGAGTGGGCCAAAATCCCTGCTGCAGTGTGTGCAAACCTACAGGAAACATATGATCTCTGTAATTGCAAACAAAGGTTTCTGTACCAAATATTAAGTTCTGCTTTTCTGATGTATCAAATACTTATGTCATGCAATAAAATGTAAATTAATTACTTAAAAATCATTCAATGTGATTTTCTGGATTTTTGTTTTAGATTCTTTGTAAGTGTATAAAGTTAGTTTTACATAGCCTATTCAAGAATTAGACAGAATATAACGTTAGTTTTACATAGCCTATTGTAGAATCAGACAGAATATAACGTTAGTTTTACATAGCCTATTCAAGAATCAGACAGAATATAACGTTAGTTTTACATAGCCTATTCAAGAATCAGACAGAATATAACGTTAGTTTTACATAGCCTATTCAAGAATCAGACAGAATATAACGTTAGTTTTACATAGCCTATTCTAGAATCAGACAGAATATAACGTTAGTTTTACATAGCCTATTCTAGAATCAGACAGAATATAACGTTAGTTTTACATAGTCTATGCTAGAATCAGACAGAATATAACGTTAGTTTTACATAGCCTATTCTAGAATCAGACAGAATATAACGTTAGTTTTACATAGCCTATTCTAGAATCAGACAGAATATAACGTTAGTTTTACATAGCCTATTCTAGAATCAGACAGAATATAACGTTAGTTTTACATAGCCTATTCTAGAATCAGACAGAATATAACGTTAGTTTTACATAGCCTATTCTAGAATCAGACAGAATATAACATTAGTTTTACATAGCCTATTCTAGAATCAGACAGAATATAACGTTAGTTTTACATAGCCTATTCTAGAATCAGACAGAATATAACGTTAGTTTTACATAGCCTATTCTAGAATCAGACAGAATATAACGTTAGTTTTACATATACAGGCAACACTGAAGTACAGTAAAACTCCCTGTACAATATACCATGTGCACACCAATGGTTTACCTGGACATACTGGTACCGCAGCTCCTTTTCAAAACTCTGTCTATAGTGGAAATGCTGACAGAATTGATATTTGCGAAGATATTTTTGTCATTTATGATTGAACTTTGTATCTCTCTTAGTCTGGTGGAATTGTTGGCTGTGACCATGTTGCAGATGTCTTGTTCTTGTTGATGGCTGAATACTGCTGCTCTGCCTCCAGCATGAGGTCGTTGTGCAGTCCTACATGACATGTAGAATTCACAGGTAGATCATGTTACAGATAGTATATTGTATTCAAATGGTGCTGTATTACTGTATATTCCTCATTCATATCACATTGTGATATTCAGACTTGCATTTACCTTTACAATAGTCGCTGTATTGTTGTGAATGAAATGCTGTAACTAAAGTAAAGAATGAGTACATAGTTACCTGTTTTCCCTACGGAATGTTTGCACAATTGATGACACTGTGGACCTGTTTACATTAGACTGTCCTCTCCGACCAGCCTCTTCCATTGTATTTTCCTTCTACCTCTTCCTCCATGATGTCTTCCTCTAACACCACCACCTCTTCCTCCATGATGTCTCACTCTAACACCACCACCTCTTCCTCCATGATGTGAGAATTATTTATCTGAGAATCAACTCATCAGTTTTGATCAGCAAGCCATGTGCATGTAGTTATTGTGCAAATTGTAGACAATTGTACTTACTCTTTTGCACACATGTGCCAAAACACGTGCAATTTGCTTAAATTAATAAGAAATTCAAATCTGGTGTGAACAAGAAACTAATTGTTCAGAGATAAAAAAAAAAAAAAAAATCTCATTCGAAAATTGAGCCAAAGCGATTGATAAAAACTGTAATATCAATAGCTTTAGGTCTCTGTATCTCAACTTCTCACCTTGATATATGTAATGGGTTGAAAACAAAACAGACACCCCTTTATTACTATTTTTTAACCAAATTATTATTTTTGTCTTAATTAATCTACATGGTATACTCTACAAACTGTTATAGACCAATATCCATCCTGCCCTGCCTTTCTAAAGTTTTCGAAAGCCAAGTTAACAAAAAGATAACTGACCACTTCGAATCCCACCGTACCTTCTCTGCTATGCAATCTGGTTTCCGAGCTGGTCATGGGTGCACCTCAGCTACGCTCAAGATACTGAACGATATCATAACCGCCATCGATAAAAGACAGTACTGTGCAGCCGTCTTCATCGACCTGGCCAAGGCTTTCGACTCTGTCAATCACCGCATTCTTATTGGCAGACTCAACAGCCTTGGTTTCTCAAGTGACTGCCTTGCCTGGTTCTCTAACTACTTTGCAGACAGAGTTCAGTGTGTCAAATCGGAGGGCCTATTGTCCGATCCTCTGGCAGTCTCTATGGGGGTGCCACAGGGTTCAATTCTTGGGCCAACCCTTTTCTCTATATACATCAACGATGTCGCTCTCGCTGCTGGTGACTCTCTGATCCATCTCTACGCAGATGACACCATTCTGTATACATCTGGCCCCTCTTTGGACACTGTGTTTACTAACCTTCAAACAAGCTTCAATGCCATACAACACTCCTTCCGTGGCCTCCAACTGCTCTTAAACGCTAGTAAAACTAAGTGCATGCTTTTCTATCGAACGCTGCCAGCACCCGCCCACCGGACTATCATCACTACTCTCGACGGGTCCGAATTAGAATACGTGGACACCCACAAATACCTAGGCATCTGGTTAGACTGTAAACTCAACTTCCAGACTCACATCAACCATCTCCAATCCAAAATTAAATCCAGAATTGGCTTCCTATTTCGCAACAAAGCCTCCTTCAATCATGCTGCCAAACGTGCCCTTGTAAAACTGACTATCCTACCGATCCTTGATTTCGGCGATGTCATTTACAAACTAGCCTCCAACACTCTACTTAGCAAATTGGATGTAGTCTATCACAGTGCCATCCGTTTTGTCACCAAAGCCCCATACACTACCCATCACTGCGACCTGTATGCTCTCGTTGGCTGGCCTTCATTATATATTCGTCGCCAAACCCACTGGCTCCAGGTCATCTATAAGTCTTTATTAGGTAAATCCCCGCCCTATCTCAGCTCACTGGTCACTATAGCAACACCCACCCGTAGCATGCGCTCCAGCAGGTATATCTCACTGGTCACCCCCAAAGCCAACACCTCCTTTGGCCGCCATTCCTTCCAGTTCGCTGCTGCCAATGACTGGAACGAATTGCAAAAATCATTGAAGCTAGAGGTTCCTATCTCCCTCACTAACTTTAAGCATCAGCTGTCAAAGCTGCTTATCGATCACTGCACCTGTATATAGCCCTTCTGTAAATAGCCCACACTACTACCTCATCCCCATATTTATTTTTGTTATTTTCACAAATCTTGCACTCCAGTATCTCTATTTGCACATCATAATTTGCACATCCTCCATTCCTGTGTTAATGATGATAATCTGTAATTTATTTCACCACTATGGTCTATTTATTGTCCTACCTCCTAACCTTATTGCATTTTGCACTACATTTTGCACTCTGTATATAGATTTTCTATTGTGTTTTTGACTATGTTTGTTTACTGTGTAACTCTGTGTTGTTTTTGTCGCACTGCTTTGCTTTGTCTTGGCCAGGTCGCAGTTGCAAATGAGAACTTGTTCTCAACTGACCTACCTGGTTAAATAAAGGTGAAATAAATAAAATAAAATAAATACATGCTTGAGCGTTAGTAATCCACCATGCCAATAGATGGCGATGTTGCACTGGCCAAGCGCGCGCACCAATCTTCACAATAAAGAAAGCGCTAGAACTTTGCAGACATAAACTTCGTAACATAACTTAAAAACATTCCAAAATCGAAAGAATATGTAATAACATGCTACTTAACAACTTTGTCAAGGTGTTATGACGTTTGGAACTGAGTGAGAGAAGAACGTGAGTTACAATGAGAGAGCATATGTTAGCTTGATGCTAGCTGAGGTAAAAAACGATTTACAAGGCACAGAGACTGTTTACTGAGTAGCTTACTTGTACTGGGTTTTGTCTAGGAGATGTTATGAATGATCCATTTGTTAGGGATTTCTGAGTTCATTTTACATGTTATTGGTTTTGTGTAAAATTGTGCTCATGATCTGGTAAACTGGCCGCGCACGCAGTACGGGTGCATGAGAGAGAGACGATTTTATGGAGGTGCTACTATCTTAAAGCTGAATGTGTTGTTAGTTTTCTATATTGGTAGCAGTATATAGAAAAACAGTCATTTTTTTCTTCATATTTATGTGTTTCCGTTGTATGAATGTGAAGTACGTTTTGGATTTCATGTTAAATTATACAGTATGACAAAGTTATTTGTGGAAAAATTTTGAATTCTGCTTTAGGTAAAGTGCATTTATGTTCTGTAATTTAAATGGGCACATGTTTGATGTAAATGTTTTTAAAAGTACGAACAAGAAAATAGACAATTGAACAAGAGGAAAAAAAAAACATTCTTCAGAATAAAGAAAGCGGCAGAACTCTGCAGAAGGTAAACTTGGTTCCGTGCTCTTTACTATTACAGCCCACCTCAGCTACAGACTGAGGCCGGTAAACATATAGAAAGATCGTGTAGCTAGTTCACCATAGTCAGGTGAAAGAGGGGGTGACAATTACTCTACTCTGTTAAAGGAGTGTGTGAGTGTTCAGCGGTAGAGGGCTGGAGAGAGCAGCTAGAGGGCTGGAGAGAGCAGCTAGAGGGCTGGAGAGAGCAGCTAGAGTGCTGGAGAGAGCAGCTAGAGGGCTGGAGAGAGCAGCTAGAGGGCTGGAGAGAGCATCTAGAGGGCTGGAGAGAGCAGCTAGAGGGCTGGAGAGAGCAGCTAGAGGGCTGGAGAGAGCAGCTAGAGGGCTGGAGAGAGCAGCTAGAGGGCTGGAGAGAGCATCTAGAGGGCTGGAGAGAGCAGCTAGAGGGCTAGAGAGAGCAGCTAGAGGGCTGGAGAGAGCAGCTAGAGGGCTGGAGAGAGCATCTAGAGGGCTGGAGAGAGAAGCTAGAGGGCTGGAGAGAGCAGCTAGAGGGCTGGAGAGAGCAGCTAGAGGGCTGGAGAGAGCAGCTAGAGGGCTGGAGAGAGCAGCTAGAGGGCTGGAGAGAGCAGCTAGAGGGCTGGAGAGAGCATCTAGAGGGCTGGAGAGAGCAGCTAGAGGGCTGGAGAGAGCAGCTAGAGGGCTGGAGAGAGCAGCTAGAGGGCGTGTGTGCACGTTCATGGGTGTATATGTGTGTGTGAGTCCGTTTGTGTACCGTGTGCGTGCCGCTCTCAGGGTCACTCTTTCCCCGGGTTCTCCTGACCCTTTTGAGAGCACCAATTTACAGCTAGGTTTGTGGAGCCAGGGAGCTATTGCATCCCGATGGCTTGCTGTCAGTATGTTGTGGGTTTGTATGTTTTCTAGTGAGATCTTAACCATGTCTGCCTGCCCTAATTAGAGTGAGGAGGAGAGGCTGGCTCGTCAGGGGAGGACAGAGGAGAAGGAGGGAGGGAGGGAGGGAGGGAGGGAGGGAGGGAGGGAGGGAGGGAGGGAGGGAGGGAGGGAGGGAGGGAGGGAGGGAGGGACAAGAAGAGGAGAGGGAGAGATGCTGACCATGTAGTAACCCTGTTATGCTGACCATGGTAGAGTAGGTGAGGTCTTTACGAAGTCTACTGCCACAGGAAAAGCTTTGGATGGGAACATTATACCCTTTGAAGACAGACTGAGACAGAGTTAAGGAGATATGGAATGTCTAGCCCAGTCTTCAGAATAGCCTTGTAGTGACTAACCAACCCACCAGCTAGCCTATGAGTGCAGTTAATGACCCTGGTTCGAGATGGGTCGAAATGAACGTTGTGGATAGTCATCCAGAAAACCACAATACTGTTATTTTTGTTCCTCCCTCGACGTGAATTAATCAAAAAAGACACTCCAATGATTATCATCATTAAAATAAAAGATATACAAATCTATAAAATAAACAATAAAAAATATAATAACGCCAGGATATCTTCTACACTTCACTACTCCTCCTCTCCACTCTGTCCCCGAAGCACTTGTTGTGTCGCCTGCCTGCCAGTGTCATTGCTATTAGTATTATTGCAGGGTGGAGAAAAAAAAACAGTGCCTTCGGAAAGTATTCAGACCCCTTGACCTTTTCCACATTTTATTATGTTACAGCCTTATTCTAAAGTGGATGAAATAAAGTTTTTACCTCATCAATCTACACACATTACTCCATAATGACAAAGCAAAAGCGGTGCTTTTTTTTTGTTGCAAATGTATTAAAAATAAAAAACAGTATTCAGACCCTTCGCTATGAGACTTAAATTTGAGCTCAGTCGCATCCTGTTTCCATTGATCATCCTTGAGATGTTTATACAACTTGATTGGAGTCCACCTGTGGTAAATTCAATTGATTGGACATGATTTTGGAAAGGCACAAACCTGTCTATATAAGGTCCCACAGTTGACAGTGCATGTCACCAACAAGACTCTTCCTAGAGCTGGCCGCCCGGAGAAACTGAGCAATTGAGGAAGAAGGGCCTTGGTCAGGGAGGTGACCAAGAACCTGATGGTCACCCTGACAGAACTCTAGAGTTCCTCTGTGGAGATGAAAGAACCTTCCAGTGGAACAACCATCTCTGCCAACCTTGTAGCGTCATACCCAAGAAGACAATTTGTATTTATTTTTAATTTTTAACTTAGCCTTTATTTAACTAGGCAAGTCAGTTAATAACAAATTCTTATTTACAATGACGGCCTACACCGGCCAAACCTGGACGACGCTGGGCCAATTGTACGCTGCCATATGGGACTCCCAATCATGGCCAGATGTGATACAGCCTGGATTCTACTTTTGCTTCAACTGAGTAAAGGGTCTGAATACTTTTTTATTTTTAATAAATTAGCAAAAAATTCTGAAAACCTGTTTTTGTTTTGTAATCCATTTTAGAATAAGGCTGTAAGGTAACAAAATGTGGAAAAAGTCAACGGGGTATGAATACTTTCCGAATGCACTCTACATGCAAAAGAACTGCGGAACAGTAACGAGTAGAGCAAGATTAGAATATAAAAGTTGACATCTTAATATATACTGGCCCCCTAATGCATGCTCTATCTCAATTAGCCTCTGATATAGATATAGTGGGTTCTCATGTATCAGCGCTACCACCATCAATCTTACCAGCGTTGTCCCCGGCAACAAAAGGGAGGAAATAAAAATTGCTGTATTTAATTAATGCACTCTTTTTGTTATAGTGCTGCTCAGCATCTTTCCATAGACAACGCAGAGCAACGCAGATCATAAACGCTAGAGCCGGGGTTTTAAGAAGAGAAAAATAACAAAAGAATGAGAGAGAGAGAGCGAGCGAGCAAGGAAGAGAGATGGCTACATTGGCGTAACTTTGTAATGAATGTCTAAGTTTGGCAACGTGTGATGGATGAGGAAAAGAGGATGTTTGTCACAAATGCAATCATCTCGGAATCGCTCTGCTGTTCCGTTGAGCTAGGGATGGTGTAGAGAGCTGAACCAGCACACAGGCCCCTAATAGTATAATTAATGCTTAATGATCGGACAATTAACTAATTTGCAGTGCAAACTAATGCAACCACGATATTAATGGCCAACAGAACTCCTGGCACTTCTGATATATAGTCCTCGCAGTAATCTAGTCAAGTCACTAAAGCTTGAGTCCAAGTCTAGTCCCAAGTCATGAAAATCGGGATTTGAGTCAGACTAGAGTACTACAACACTGAGTCGTCTTGGTGACCAAGATGCTCTTCAGTGACATACCAAACAATTTACTCTACTGTAGGACTCCAACCATGCTTTGTGTGTTCCTGGGCTGCCTTCTATAGAACTCAATGACAATGACAGAACTCCCTGTCAGTGGTTGGTTTAGATTTGACAAATGCACCACACGCTATTGTCCGCTCTCAGAGTGTTACAAAGAGGAGATATATCACTATACCACTGAGATGATGATGCAATGAGTCCCACTCTAGATGAGGAGAGACAACAGTCTTGCGTTGCCATAGTTCTACCTCCAAAATCCCTTCATTGCCAAGCCTCCGTTGGACATCTGGAGAATTTTATATTGCAAAAGCGGTCTGAATGCTCCGCTGCCTCCCAGCAGCAAGAGTTTGATTGGATGTTACATTTCAAGAACCCTCCCCCACACGCCCGTAGAAGGGCTGCTGGGTGTTATGTGCATCACTGTTTTCTGTTCGGGTAGGACACAAGTAAAGAGTTGTTTCAAGAGCTAGTTTTCAAGTTATGAAGTATGGCTGACAGTCTGCAATTTATATTTATTGATATTGAAAGTGTATTACGCTGGTAAAGTCAAATGTCAAATGTCACAACACGTTCTAAACCGCTCTGGTGACGAACACGCCTTTTGCTTTGTCTCCATTCGTCCACATGGCTGCTGGCTGCTCTTTGCTACCACAGGTTAAATCAGCAACGCTTTCCATTCAACCTGATAGAGCTTGAGAAGATCTATAGAGAAGAATGGGAGAAACTCCCCAATTACAGGTGTGCCAAGCTTGTAGCGTCATACCAAAGAAGACTATGCTGTAATCCCTGCCAAAGGTGCTTAAACAAAGTACTGAGTAAAGGGTCTGAATACTTATGTAAACATCAGCATTCAGGGCTCCAACCACCCAGTTTGACTTTAATAATGTGATCATATATTGCATTACTTATTTCATATGACTGCACTCTATACTATTCTACAGTATCTTAGTCACTTTAACCATGTTTACATACTGCATCACCCATCTCATATGTATATACCGTATACTATGCCACTGTATCTTAGAACAATGCCACGCTGACATTTTTGTATCTTTATTTTACTAGGCAAGTCAGTTAAGAACTAATTCTTATTTACAATGATGGCCTAGGAACAGTGGGTTAAATGCCTTGTTCAGGGGCAGAACAACAGATTTTTTTTACCTTGTCAGCTGGGGGATTCAATCCAGCAACCTTTCGGTTACAGGCCCAACACTAACCACTCGGCTACCTGCCACCCCATGTATGTATATATTCTTAATCCATTCCTTACTTAGATTTATGTGTATTTTGGGTATATGTTGTCAAACTGTTAGATATTACTTGTTAGATATTACTGCACTGACGGAGTTAGAAGCACAAGCATTTTGCTACACCCGCAATAACATCTGCCAACCACATGTATGTGACCAATGGCATTTGATTTGATTTATAATTTGACTGAAACGATGACTCATTGTGTGTAGAAAAACAGGAATTTAACTTTAAAACTGTTCTTTCTGCTGTGGTTTAACGTCAGTTACATTGAGTTTGTGTGGTGCAAGATGAATTTCCTCATTGAGAACTGTTTTTATAATGTTATCCCTTCGTCCTTCCAGAGGTCCATCCCTCTGACTGAGGTAAAGGTAGTGCCCCCGAAGTTTGACCTGGCTGCTACCAACTTCCCCCCACTGCCGGGCTGTGTGGCCAGTACACAGGGAGAGCCCGTACTGGAGAACAGGATGTCTGATGTGGTGCGAGGACTGAACAGGGACAAGGTAAACACTGGATCCCTGTGCTCGTTCACTCCTTTGAGTTAATTGGAGGTGTACCTGTGGATGTATTTCAAGGCCTACCTTCAAACTCGGTGCCTCTTTGCTCGACATCATGGGAAAATCAAAAGAAATCAGCCAATTGTAGACCACTAAAATGTTCTGCAACAAGGTGGGAGGCCCCCCAACCAAAAGGTTAGAGCCAGCCCTGAGGCAAACCATGTACCAGATTTTGTACATGCATTTTAAGTGCTGACATATAACATTTTGTGCAAATCCAACTCTTGCAATTTAGGTACAGTATGAAAATAAGGCGATGTCAATTAGGCTACAGGAGATGAGCATTACAAGTAAAGTAATATTTATTTTATTTCATAAAGTTTAGCAATGTTTCTTGCAAAAAATTGGCAGTTGTTCCCATAGACAGTACATGGTTGCTCTATGTATCTCTGACCATGGATAAGCTAGGGACTGGGCTAACAGCTTTTAGGTCAATAATATGCTGTTTCTATTAACATTTTGTTGGCAAATATAATCATGAGAGAAATTAAACTAGCTAATAACTAGCTATTTATACTTAGGTAGCTTACAAGGTTAGCTGACTTCTTTCAATACTGACCTTATTATGGCTAACTATTTCTTGTCCCTCCGACCTGGCTCTGACCCCTCTTTAGCTGATTTCTGCCATGGTACACTACATGGCCAAAAGTATGTGGACACCCCTTCAAATTATGGGTTTGGCTATTTCAGCCACACCTGTTGCTGACAGGTGTATAAAATCAAGCACACAGCCATGCAATATCCATAGACAAACAAAAGTAGAAACGTCTAGGAGCAATAATGGCTCAGCCGCGAAGTGGTAGGCCACACAAGGTCACAGAACGGGACCGCCGAGTGCTGTAGTGCGCAGCGTGTACAAATTATCTGTCCTCGGTTGCAACACTTACTACCAAACTGCCTCTAAAAGCAACGTCAGCACAAGAACTGTTCGTTGGGAGCTTCATGAAATGGGTTTCCATGGCCGAGCAGCCGCTCACAAGCCTAAGATCACCATGCACAATGCCAAGCGTCGGCTGGAGTGGTGTAAAGCTCACCACCATTAGACTGTGGAGCAGTGGAATGTGTTCTCTGGAGCGATGAATCACGCTTCACCATCTGGCAGTCGGATTGAAGAATCTGTGTTTGGCAGATGCCAGGAGAACGCTACCTGCCCAAATGCATAGTGCCAACTGTAAAGTTTTTGGTGGAGGAGGAATAATGGTCTGGGGCTGTTTTTCATGTTTTCGGTCTAGGTCCTTAGTTCCAGTGAAGAGAAATCTTAATGCTTCAGGGCAGCAGGTAGCCTAGCGGTTACAGCGTTGGACCAGTAACCCGAAAGGTTGCTGGTTCGAATACCCAAACTGATAAGGTGAGAAAACCTGTTGATGTGTGCTTGAGCAAGGCACTTAACCCTAATTTGCTCCAGGGACTGACCCTGTAGGTAGGCCATCACTGTAAGTAAGAATTTGTTCTTAACTGACTTGCCTAGTTAAATAAAGGTTAAATAAAACAATTACATTGACATTCTAGATTATTTTGTGCTGCCAACTTTGTGGCAACAGTTTGGGGAATGCCCTTTCCTGTTTCAGCATGACAATACCCCTGTGCACAAAGTGAGGTCCATACAGAAATTGTTTGTTGAGATCAGTGTGGAAGAACTTGACTGGCCTGCACAGAATCCTGACCTCAACCTCATCGAACACCTTTGGGATGAAATGGAATGCCGACTTCGAGCCAGACCTAATCTCCCAACATCAGTGCCTGACCTCACTAATGCTCTTGTGGCTGAATGGAAGCAATGTTACAACATCTAGTGGAAAGCCTTCCCAGATTTTTATGCCCATGATTTTGGAATGAGACGTTCGACGAGCAGGTGTCCACATATTTTGGCCACGTAGGGAAGCCTGGTTGGCGACGAGGCTACCAAACAAGAAAATGACACCAAAACCAGAGTGAATAAGAGTTACAGACATTCTAATGGAAGAGGAGACGAGAGAGAGAGAGAAGAGCTGGAGGAGAGGTGGTAACCTTGAGAGAGCTCATCCATTAAAAGGAGGGTACGTCTCCCTCTGTCACACTGTCAGAATGATGCCACCTCTATGCACAAGGAAAGGTCACCCAGGCAGCGAGCTCTCCACTCTGCCACCCACCCACATACACACCCACACATACACACACAGACACACACACACACAAACTCCCATCTGTCACCTTGTCGAGCACCCCAACCAGAGCTGCTGGGCCAAACACAACACATTCTCACACACACTCACCTCATTGCGCTCTCACTCCAAAGGGGGAAGAGTTGTACTTGTGGTTTTTTGGGTTGTTGTTGGGAAATAGAATATAATGAAATTCAACAGAACAGAATAGAATCAATTTACTGGCGATATGCCTTTTTTGTTACCCACCCCAAAATGTCCATTCTCTGACCCCTTCCTTTGTAAAGCCAACATGACATCGAACCAGACCCAACAATACAGTGTTATGTTTGTGTTATAGTTTACTTTCTCTTCTTCTCACGTTACATGTATGACACACAAACATACGCACACACACACCCTCCCCACTCACACCTCCACAGGTTGTTCTCCGTAGCAGCTAGAGCTGTAAGGGTTGATTAGGGTTGATTAGGGTTGATTAGGGTTGATTGCTGAGTGGGAGGGTGTGAATAACCAGATTCTGTAAGGGTTGGTTAGGGTAGATTAGGGTTGGTTAGGGTAGATTAGGGTTGGTTAGGATTGATAAGGGTTGATTAGGGTATTGTGAGGGTTGGCCCTATCCGGGGTTAACGTTGGATGGGGCCATAGTGTCCCCACCCCCCAGTCCACCTGGTCGTGGTTCTGATCCCGTTTCTGCTGTTCTGCCTGCGCCTATGGAACCCTGACCTGTTCACCAGTCGTGCTGCCTTGTCCTGCACCTGCTGTCTCGGCCTCTGAATGAAAAGCCAACTGACATTTACTGCTGAGGTGCTGACCTGTTTGTTATAATCTCCACCCGGCACAGCCAGAAGAGGACAGGCCACCCCCCAGAGTCTGGTTCCTCTCTAGGTTTCTTCCTAGGTTCCTGCCATTCAATGGGGTTATTCCTAGACACCGTGCTTCTACATCTGCATTGCTTGCTCTCTGGGTTTTTAGGCTGGGTTTCTATATAAGCACTTTGTGACATCTGCTGACACATTTGATAGGTTGATAAGGTCGATAAGGTTGGCTGAATGGGAGGCTTCGAATGACCAGATGGACTGTACATCATTAGACCAACTGAAGCCTTTCTTTTGCTTGATTTTAAACCAGTTATCTGTGAAATGATGAACCACGGAGTCTCTCACCACAGGGAGGGCTGCTGTTCCTGATCCAACATCATTAACCACACATGGTGTGTGTGTGTATGTGTGTGTGTGTGTGTGTGTGTGTGTGTGTGTGTGTGTGTGTGTGTGTGTGTGTGTGTGTGTGTGTGTGTGTGTGTGTGTGTGTGTGTGTGTGTGTTACAGTCACTGTCTCCTCATGTCACCCATATGTCTGTGTAATCCATCCAGTCCTTATTGGCCCTCTGGTCTGCGCTCCGCTCAGAGATGCCTAACAATCAATAAGCTTCTCTCCTCTTGAGTCAATCAATGAGCTGCTCTCCTCTCAGAGCCAATCAATGAGCCATCACAGACAATACTCCCTCTCATTTTAGCCACACACAGACACTCATTTGTGCCCTCCCTTCATAAAGGGATATCACACACAACACGCACAAACGCAAACGCTTTCATGAACGCACGCACACACACACACACTGGTGCACTTCATGAAACACTGGTGCACTTCATGAAACACTGGTGCACTTCATAAAAGGAAACACATCTTTGTTAGTTAGGGGCTACAGTGAGAATAAGTCACTACAGCAACATTTTCTCTCAGCTAGAGGTTGTCAGCAGTGTGTCTGCGTGCCCCCTTGTGTGCCATCATGCGAGCGTGCGTGTGTGCATTATCTCTCAGCTAGTGGTTGTCAGCAGCATCATTGTTTTAGAGCCTCTCCCTGCGTAGTGGAAGAGAGAGGGAGAACAGGTGGTGTTGTGATATCTGTCCAGGTCCGTAGAGGCAGTTTAGACTCAATGTTCCTTTAGCCCTCAGTTAGCAGGTACCAGAGCACCTGTTAGTACACTAACTAATGGCACAGCAGCTCAAACCAATCATGAATTGCCAATATGGCTACTCTTCATTGAAGAAGCCAAATGAGCTGTGTTGTTTTGGCTCCATGTTTTTCCCTGCCCCTTTTTAACTTGTTTCCTTTGTTTGAGGTGTGGCTGCTCAGGTGCCGGGAAAGTTACATTTAAATCTTTTCCTAAGAGAAGTATTACTTGGATGAGCTGATGATATTCTTACCCCTTTTTTCTCCCCAGTTGGTAGTTACAGTCTGGTCCCATCGCTGCACCTCCCGTACGGACTTGGGAGAGGCGAAGGTCGAGAGCCGTGCGTTCTCCCAAAACACGACCCTGCCAAGCCGCACTGCTTCTTGACACAATGCCCGCTTAACCCGGAAGCCAGCCACACCAATATGTCGGAGGAAATACGTACACCTGGCGACCGTGTCAGCGTGCATGCGCCCGGCCCGCCACAGGAGTCGCTAGAGAGCGATGGGACAAGGACACCGTCCCCTAACCCCGGACGACGCTGGGCCGATTGTGCGCCACCTCATGGGTCTCCACCTCATAGAACCTGTGCTGCCTACAGTATGCTATGAGATATTCAGAGCTCCCTATGCTCGTAGTCGGATCTATACTGAACAACATGCAATAATTTCAAAGGTTTTACTGAGGTACAGTTCATATAAGGAAGTCAATTGAAATAAATTAACCAGGCCCCCTAACCTATGGATGTCACATGACTGGGCAGGGGTGCAGCCATGGGTGTCAGACATAATTAGTTTTCTACTTTATTCCAGATAGAAATACTGTATTACAAAATGTAATTCCTTTTGATTATTTTCAGAACTATTTTTAAGACACTTGTAAGTAAGGTATTAGGAAGCTACTTTATTAGTGTAAATTCATATGCTAGAAGCAAAGGTTACTTACAGTAGATGTGTTAAGATGTTTCTGTTATGGAATTATGTCAATTCAGTTTTTCCAGTTATTTGTAGCACCTTGTATTGCATCAGTGCAATATGATACTCTTGGGCTCCAACAACCTGGTTGAGGCTCCTTTATTTAACACTGCCAACGCTAGTGTGGATATGACTGTGGTGACAGAGAATTGGAGAAATCAGAGAGAGAGATTTAAGAAAGTGGTCTTTGTCTAATCACTGTCCATTTGTAGCCACACACACACGGTCCCCTGTTCTCCAAAACTGATGTCCCCTCCCTTTCTCTCCAGTAAGAAAGATGTAAAAGGTTAATTGTATCTAAGAATACTTATGACAGTTTACATTTTCTATCAGTCACACACGGCCCTCTGCCTCAATCCTTATGTTATGCTGCCTAATGAAACCCGGGCCATGGATCACATTCTCTCTACCTCTCATTTACTGCTCTTTGGGAGTCCATCTTCCTCTTCTCTCTCTCTCTCTACCTCTCATTTACTGCTCTTTGGGAGTCCATCTTCCTCTTCTCTCTCTCTCCCTACCTCTCATTTACTGCTCTTTGGGAGTCCATCTTCCTCTTCTCTCTCTCTCTCTACCTCTCATTTACTGCTCTTTGGGAGTCCATCTTCCTCTTCTCTCTCTCTCTCTACCTCTCATTTACTGCTCTTTGGGAGTCTATCTTCCTCTTCTCTTGCTCGCTTTCTACCTATTTTCCCTCTTTTTGTTTCATTCTGTATGTCTTCCTCTCTCTATCTCCCTCTGCTCATCCTCTCTCTCTCCTTTCCTCTCCTCTCTCTTTCTCTCTCTCCTCCCACTCTTCTCTCTCCTCCCTGGGGTCTAGCTGTGGGTCTGGGTCCAGAGCAGAGTAGCATTAATAACACTGACATCCAAAACAGGGAGATAAAAGGAAATTAAGATGAGAACCTGACTCTTTCAATACATGTACTGTATTATACTATAGAGGTGTACTATATTATAATACAGAGGTGTACTATTTCATACTATAGAACCTGATGTTCAATACATGTACTATATCATACTATAGAGATGTTCTTCATCATACCATAGATGTGTACTTCATCATACCATAGATGTGTACTTCATCATACCATAGATGTGTACTTCATCATACCATAGATGTGTACTTCATCATGCTATAGATGTGTTCTTCATCATATTTCAGACAGCCATCAGGTTGTGGACAGCCACTTAGGTAGGACAGAGGAGAGGTCCTATGTGGCTCTCTTTGGATGGAGGGATGGATGGATGAATCGATGGAGGGTGGGACAATGGTTTGATGGAGGTCTGATGAACAGATCCAGGATTGATTAATCAATGAATCAAGTGTATTTATAAAGCACTTTTTACATCAGTCACAAAGCGCTATACAGATTGATGAGTGGGGGGAGGGAACACATTTTCCCAGGAGACAAAAAAGAAGACGGCTGGGAGAGGATTAGAAGAGGGCTGAGAGAGGAATATAAGAGGGCTGAGAGAGGAATAGAAGAGGGCTGGAGAGGAATAGAAGAGGGCTGAGAGAGGAATAGAAGAGGACTGGGAGAGGAATAGAAGAGGACTGGGAGAGGAATAGAAGAGGACTGGGAGAGGAATAGAAGAGGACTGGGAGAGGAATAGAAGAGGACTGGGAGAGGAATAGAAGAGGACTGGGAGAGGAATAGAAGAGGGCTGAGAGAGGAATAGAAGAGGACTGGGAGAGGAATAGAAGAGGACTGGGAGAGGAAGAGAAGAGGGCTGGGAGAGGAATAGAAGAGGACTGGGAGAGGAATAGAAGATGACTGGGAGAGGAATAGAAGAGGGCTGTGAGAGGAATAGAAGAGGACTGGGAGAGGAATAGAAGAGGGCTGAGAGAGGAATAGAAGAGGACTGGGAGAGGAATAGAAGAGGACTGGGAGAGGAATAGAAGAGGGCTGGGAGAGGAATAGAAGAGGACTGGGAGAGGAATAGAAGATGACTGGGAGAGGAATAGAAGAGGACTGGGAGAGGAATAGAAGAGGACTGGGAGAGGAATAGAAGAGGGCTGAGAGAGGAATAGAAGAGGACTGGGAGAGGAATAGAAGAGGACTGGGAGAGGAATAGAAGAGGGCTGAGAGAGGAATAGAAGAGGGCTGGGAGAGGAATAGAAGAGGGCTTTGAGAGGAATAGAAGAGGAAGTAGAGAGGAAGACTTCTCTACAACCTGACTATGTTCTTCAATAGGGACATGCCAGGCTGATGTTGATGATGGTGGTGATGGTTGTAGTGATGATGATGATGATGATGATGATGATGATGATGATGATGATGCTGGTGGTGATGGTTGTGATGATGATGATGATGCTGGTGGTGGAGGTAGTGATGATGATGCTGGTGGTGATGGTGGTGGTAGTGATGATGATGATGATGATGCTGGTGGTGATGGTGGTGATGATGATGATGATGCTGGTGGTGGGGGTAGTGATGATGATGCTGGTGGTGATGGTGGTGGTAGTGATGATGATGATGATGATGATGATGCTGGTGGTGATGATGATGATGATGCTGGTGGTGATGGTGGTGATGATGATGATGATGATGCTGGTGGTGGGGGTAGTGATGATGATGCTGGTGGTGATGGTGGTGGTAGTGATGATGATGATGATGATGATGATGCTGGTGGTGATGGTGGTGATGATGATGATGATGATGATGATGATGATGATGCTGGTGGTGATGGTGGTGGTAGTGATGATGATGATGATGATGATGATGCTGGTGGTGATGGTGGTGATGGTGGTGATGATGATGATGATGATGATGATGATGATGATGATGATGATGATGATGCTGGTGGTGATGGTGGTGATGATGATGATGATGATGATGATGATGATGATGATGATGGTGGTGGTGGTGCAGGTAGTGATGATGATGATGATGATGATGATGATGTTGTAGTTGCACTATGATCTTGAGCCATTTTGAACGGACCAATGTCCTTCTCAGTAGAGTAGTTGGAGGAAGACAGACAGACAGACAGAGAGAGAGAGCCAGACAGACAGACAGACAGACAGACAGACAGGCAGGCAGGCAGACAGACAGACAGACAGACAGACAGACAGACAGACAGACAGACAGACAGACAGACAGACAGACAGACAGACAGACAGACAGACAGACAGACAGACAGACAGACAGACAGACAGACAGACAGACAGGCAGGCAGGCAGGCAGGCAGGCAGACAGACAGACAGACAGACAGACAGACAGACAGACAGACAGACAGACAGACAGACAGACAGACAGACAGACAGACAGACAGACAGACAGACAGACAGACAGACAGTAGAGAAGCTTATTCCTATCTTTAACACTCCATCAGGGAGAAGAAACCTGGGGATTTACACCCAGAGATCATGACTAATTGCTACTTCCCTTCTTAGTGTGCAAAGCAGAGACCAGTGTACAATTAGTTACATGTGGCCTTTCATCCGGCCCATTGTTTGAACAGGGTTTTGTTCTTTAACCTTTAACTGATGATGTATGGCTTAGATTGGCTGCCACAGCACACTGCATCCATAACACTGGGAAGGGGAACTGAGTGAACATCTGACTCATTTGTCAATTTGCAGCAATAATCAAGGGGGGAATTGGAGTGGAACGCATGGGAACAGAGTTCCCAAAGTAATGAAAAAAAATTGGTGAGTTCCGAGTGACTTTTTCCAAATTTCACACCTGCCATGTTCTTAGCACCGTGATGATATAGGTTGTGTAAAACAATACAATGGGTCCACATGGTTAATGAAAAAAGAGGTTATGCATCATTTGTTATATTAGTGGCCCTTTTGGGATGTGTTCTGTCTCGAGTAATGCCAGCCAGACAGATAGAAACCCACCATGTAATGATGTAATGTCTTCTCCCACTCCCCCTGACCAATTCAGATTGTTTTTTTATGTCACAACCACAAGATGTGTAGGACCGCGGCGTCTCTATTGCTGTGGCAGTATCCACACACACACACGCACAGCTAGTAGCCCCCCCCCCATCCCCAACAGCACCACCAGCCCACCATCTCCACAGCACCACCATCCCCAACAGCACCACCAGCCCCAACAGCACCACCAGCCCACCATCCCCACCAGCCCCACCGCACCACCATCCCCAACAGCACCACCAGCCCCAACAGCACCACCAGCCACCACAGCACCACCAGACCCCCAGTCTCCCATCCCTAACAGCACCACCAGCCCAACAGCACCACCAGCCCCCCCAGCCCCCCAACATAACAGCACCACCATCCCCAACAGCACCACCAGCCCCCCATCCCAAACAGCACCACCAGCCCCCCCAGCCTCAACAGCACCACCAGCCCCCCCAGCCTCAACAGTACCACCAGCCCCCCCATCCCCAACAGCACCACCAGCCCCCCCAGCCCCAACAGCACAACCAGCCCCCCAGCAGTAGTATCTATAATAGAAGCTTTCATTTGGAGGTAATTTCAGACCATACCCTTCTTCCCCTAATTGAACAGTCTGTTTGCTACATTCCATTCTTCCCCAAATTGAACAGTCTGTTTACTACATTCCATTCTTTCCCTAATTGAACAGTCTGTTTGCTACATTCCATTCTTCCCCTAATTGAACAGTCTGTTTGCTACATTCCATTCTTCCCCTAATTGAACAGTCTGTTTGCTACATTCCATTCTTCCCCTAATTGAACAGTCTGTTTGCTACATTCCATTCTGTCCCTAATTGAACAGTCTATTTGCTACATTCCATTCTGCCACTAATTGAACAGTCTGTTTGCTACATTCCATTCTTCCCTTAATTGAACAGTCTGTTTGCTACATTCCATGTTCCCCTTTTCTCCCTCACGGTGAGTCTCAGGGAACGGGCCTGAGAAATGACACTCTCCACGGCTCATTGAGCATCCTCCAGCTCAAACAGAGCTGACACTCACTCGCACACACACACACTCACGCACACGCACACACACATCTCATCCAGCTCAAACAAAGCTCACACAGCTCCACCAGAGCTGACACACATCGGCAGCTTGAATCGTTGGTTCTCCTTCGTCTGCTAGGCTAGGGAGGAGGAGGGGAGGGAACTCAGGGAGGAGAGAAGGGAGGAGGGTTAATGGAGGGGAGGGAAGAGGAAGATAATCAGGAGGGTTGGTGAATATTTAAGATCTGTTGTTGTCACACAAAGCTATTTGACTCCTGAGAGTGTCTGAGTGTATAGCTTTTCTCTACAGAGATGTTTGATATGGCAGCTATATGTAAACATGTTGGATTATCACATATTATTACTAGGGCTTCTCTACTACCTTTATTACTAGGGCTTCCCTACTACCTTTATTACCATGGTTTCTCTACTACCTTTATTACTAGGGCTTCCCTACTACCTTTATTACCATGGTTTCTCTACTACCTTTATTACTAGGGCTTCCCTACTACCTTTATTACTAGGGCTTCCCTACTACCTTTATTACCATGGTTTCTCTACTACCTTTATTACTAGGGCTTCCCTACTACCTTTATTACTAGGGCTTCCCTACTACCTTTATTACCATGGTTTCTCTACTACCTTTATTACTAGGGCTTCCCTACTACCTTTATTACCATGGTTTCTCTACTACCTTTATTACTAGGGCTTCCCTACTACCTTTATTACCATGGTTTCTCTACTACCTTTATTACTAGGGCTTCCTACTACCTTTATTACTAGGGCTTCCCTACTACCTTTATTACCATGGTTTCTCTACTACCTTTATTACTAGGGCTTCCCTACTACCTTTATTACCATGGTTTCTCTACTACCTTTATTACTAGGGCTTCCCTACTACCTTTATTACTAGGGCTTCCCTACTACCTTTATTACCATGGTTTCTCTACTACCTTTATTACTAGGGCTTCTCTACCTCAGCATATGTGGGAACACCTTCAAGAATGTTAGAAAAGCATTCCAGGTGAAGCTGGTTGAGAGAATGCCAAGAGTGTGCAAAGCTGTCATCAAGGCAAAGGGTGGCTACTTTGAAGAATCCTAAATATAAAATATATTTTGATTTGTTTAACACTTTTTTGGTTACTACATGATTTTATATGTATTATTTAATAGTTTTGATGTCTTCACTATTATTATACAATGTAGAAAATAGTAAAAATTCATAAAAACCCTTGAATGAGTAGGTGTGTCCAAACTTTTCACTGGTACTGTATATCCAACGAGACTCCAGCTATAACTCCTTTGGCAGGCGCCCTGCTCCGAAAATCAATACATGTTACTTCTGACGTGGACAATTTTGCCAGATCCAGTGAACACTTCTTCTGTTCTTCATCAACATAATTGACCAAAACAAGGCCGCTTCTAGTCACCTTGATTGAATCCACCTTTCCCACTGATTTCCTAAATAAATCTCTTTGTCCAAAAAAGCAGTCCAATAAGAAGGAAGGAGTCCAATAAGTAGGAAGGAGTCCAATAAGAAGGAAGGAGTCCAATAAGAAGGAAGGAGTCCAATAAGAAGGAAGGAGTCCAATAAGAAGGAAGGAGTCCAATAAGAAGGAAGGAGTCCAATAAGAAGGAAGGAGTCCAATATTAAACCGATCCTTGTCTTCTACTACAACTTTCTTTTATTTACTATTTTCCAAGAATTGCCACACTTTCAGATTCAAGCACAGTCTCCATTTCCTCCTCCCTCTTAAGACTCTGTCCATTTGGACAACCTTACCTGAAATATCCGACAACCTAACCCTGTTCCTGGAGATACCCTCCTGTAGGTTTTCACTCCAACCCTGTTCCTGGAGATACCCTCCTGTAGGTTTTCACTCCAACCCTGTTCCTGGAGATACCCTCCTGTAGGTTTTCACTCCAACCCTGTTCCTGGAGATACCCTCCTGTAGGTTTTCACTCCAACCCTGTTCCTGGAGATACCCTCCTGTAGGTTTTCACTTCTACCCCAAATGTAACTCAGCTTATCAACCAGCTAATTATTAGAATCAGGTGAGCTAGAGTAGGGTTGGAGTGAAAACCTACAGGACGGTAGCGCTCCAGAAACAGGGTTGGAGTGAAAACCTACAGGACGGTAGCGCTCCAGAAACAGGGTTGGAGTGAAAACCTACAGGACGGTAGCTCTCCAGGAACAGGGTTGGAGTCAAAACCTACAGGACGGTAGCGCTCCAGAAACAGGGTTGGAGTGAAAACCTACAGGACGGTAGCTCTCCAGGAACAGGGTTGGAGTCAAAACCTACAGGACGGTAGCTCTCCAGAAACAGGGTTGGAGTGAAAACCTACAGGACGGTAGCGCTCCAGAAACAGGGTTGGAGTGAAAACCTACAGGACGGTAGCTCTCCAGGAACAGGGTTGGAGTCAAAACCTACAGGACGGTAGCTCTCCAGGAACAGGGTTGGAGTCAAAACCTACAGGACGGTAGCGCTCCAGAAACAGGTTTGGAGTGAAAACCTACAGGACGGTAGCTCTCCAGGAACAGGGTTGGAGTCAAAACCTACAGGACGGTAGCTCTCCAGGAACAGGGTTGGAGTCAAAACCTACAGGGCGGTAGCTCTCCAGGAACAGGGTTGGAGTCAAAACCTACAGGACGGTAGCTCTCCAGGAACAGGGTTGGAGTGAAAACCTACAGGACGGTAGCGCTCCAGGAACAGGGTTGGAGTCAAAACCTACAGGATGGTAGCTCTCCAGGAACAGGGTTGGAGTCAAAACCTATAGGACGGTAGCTCTCCAGGAACAGGGTTGGAGTGAAAACCTACAGGACGGTAGCGCTCCAGAAACAGGGTTGGAGTGAAAACCTACAGGACGGTAGCTCTCCAGGAACAGGGTTGGAGTCAAAACCTACAGGACGGTAGCTCTCCAGAAACAGGGTTGGAGTGAAAACCTACAGGACGGTAGCTCTCCAGGAACAGGGTTGGAGTGAAAACCTACAGGACGGTAGCTCTCCAGGAACAGGGTTGGAGTGAAAACCTACAGGACGGTAGCGCTCCAGAAACAGGGTTGGAGTCAAAACCTACAGGACGGTAGCGCTCCAGAAACAGGGTTGTTGTGAAAACCAATTTGCGGGGGCACCGGTTAGTCGGGTTAATTGAGGTAATATGTACAATCAATGCAAATAGTCCGGGTAGCCTTATGGCTTGGGGGTAAAAGCTGTTGAGAATCCTTTTGGATCTAGACGTGGTGTTCCTGTACCGCTTGCCATGCGGAAGCAAAGAGAACAGTCTATGACTGGGATGGCTGGAGTCTTTGACAATTTTTTTAGGGCCTTCCTCAACCCTCGTCATTTATGTTACATAACTAGCTAGTTAAATTATTTAGTTATTGATGTTACACAACAATTTACAAACATGAGGTGTGGTGCATAACAGTTAGCAGGCACCAGGCTAGCTAGCTAGCCAACTCCAGTCATGTGCTAATGTTAGCTGGTAAACCCAGCTTTAGTTGGCTGGTTGTAATGTTGTAGCTTGGTGTTTAGTAGCCATATATACAACTAAAAAGAGAAGAGGTTTTACAATTGAGACACAAAATATCTCAGACCTCTTCCACCGGTAATTGTTAAGCTAACTTACCTAGCTAGCTACCAAGCTAAGTTAGCAAACATTTCCCCCCACTGTAACACAGTAGTATGATAGCCAGCAATACACAATATGGGTTTCAGTAGATAAACTAAAGTTAGGAAAAAATACCTTACTTACAGTGGGGAGAACAAGTATTTGATACACTGACGATTTTGCAGGTTTTCCTACTTACAAAGCATGTAGAAGTCTGTCATTTTTATCATAGGTACTCTTCAACTGTGAGTGACGGAATCTAAAACAAAAATCCAGAAAATCACATTGTATGATTTTTAAGTAATTAATTTGCATTTTATTGCATGACATAAGTATTTGATACATCAGAAAAGCAGAACTTAATATTTGGTACAGAAACCTTTGTTTGCAATTACAGAGATCATACGTTTCCTGTAGTTCTTGACCAGGTTTGCACACACTGCAGCAGGGATTTTGGCCCACTCCTCCATACAGACCTTCTCCAGATCCTTCAGGTTTCGGGGCTGTCGCTGGGCAATACAGACTTTCAGCTCCCTCCAAAGATTTTCTATTGAGTTCAGGTCTGGAGACTGGCTAGGCCACTCCAGGACCTTGAGATGCTTCTTACGGAGCCACTCCTTAGTTGCCCTGGCTGTGTGTTTCGGGTTGTTGTCATGCTGGAAGACCCAGCCACGACCCATCTTCAATGCTCTTACTGAGGGAAGGAGGTTGTTGGCCAAGATCTCGCGATACATGGCCCCATCCATCCTCCACTCAATACGGTGCAGTCGTCCTGTCCCCTTTGCAGAAAAGCATTCCCAAAGAATGATGTTTCCACCTCCATGCTTCACGGTTGGGATGGTGCTCTTGGGGTTGTACTCATCCTTCTTCTTCCTCCAAACACAGCGAGTGGAGTTTAGACCAAAAAGCTCTATTTTTGTCTCATCAGACCACATGACCTTCTCCCATTCCTCCTCTGCATCATCCAGATGGTCATTGGCAAACTTCAGACGGGCCTGGACATAGGCTGGCTTGAGCAGGGGGGACCTTGCGTGCGCTGCAGGATTTTAATCCATGACGGCGTAGTGTGTTACTAATGGTTTTCTTTGAGACTGTGGTCCCAGCTCTCTTCAGGTCATTGACCAGGTCCTGCCGTGTAGTTCTGGGCTGATCCCTCACCTTCCTCATGATCATTGATGCCCCACGAGGTGAGATCTTTCATGGTGCCACAGACCGAGGGAGATTGACCGTCATCTTGAACTTCTTCCATTTTCTAATAATTGCGCCAACAGTTGTTGCCTTCTCACCAAGCTGCTTGCCTATTGTCCTGTAGCCCATCCCAGCCTTGTGCAGGTCTACAATTTTATCCCTGATGTCCTTACACAGCTCTCTGGTCTTGGCCATTGTGGAGAGGTTGGAGTCTGTTTGATTGAGTGTGTGGACAGGTGTCTTTTATACAGGTAACGAGTTCAAACAGGTGCAGTTAATACAGGTAATGAGTGGAGAACAGGAGGGCTTCTTAAAGAAAAACTAACAGGTCTGTAAGAGCCGGAATTCTTACTGGTTGGTAGGTGATCAAATACTTATGTCATGCAATAAAATGCAAATTAATTATTTAAAAATCATACAATGTGATTTTCTGGATTTTTGTTTTAGATTCCGTCTCTCACAGTTGAAGAGTACCTATGATAAAAATTACAGACCTCTACATGCATTGTAAGTAGGAAAACCTGCAAAATCGGAAGTGTATCAAATACTTGTTCTCCCCACTGTAACTAGGCACAATATTTGTCATCTACCCTCTTGGTGATGGCATCGGCTCCAGCTGAGCTTCTAATGTTAGCTAAATCCAACTCTTTGGTTAAAATCCTCTTCGCTACATGTCTGGTAGAATGTCACCATGTAGCTAATAGAATAATTCTCCATGGTCAAATTCGTGTTGATGAGAGGAATCACTTGAAATCATTGCGTCTCGTCAGTTCTTTCACTTTTGCCCAAAGGATTGTTTTGTTAGTGTCTGCCTTGGGGGACGGACAGGGGCCAGAACACATAGCACCACCCAACACAAGTTGTAGTGTTGCATATTTAGCAATGAATCTGCCGCTAGTAACATCGCTGAAAGACGTCCAATGGAACAAGGACAACCATATCTACACCCACAAAAACCTATCAGTATCACATAGAGACTTGCCACAAAGCAGGACTACAAAGCAGGATCCCTCGCAACAATACACCAGAAGCTGTCATAGGGTGTGTCATTCAGCGCGCAAAGCCCAGACCTGCCTTCCTCCAAGACAATTATATATACTGTATATATATATGCATAAAACACATCTCACTGTCCTAGAAATGCCTCGGGTATGATGAAAACAACGGGTGAAATTCCCCTTTTAAGATGAATGCACTAGCTGTAAATTACTAAAATGTAAATGTTAAATGTTAAATCCTGCAGGCTGCTCTGAGCTCTGTGGTCAGACACCTCTTGTTCGTCACTCCTAATTACTGGAACACTAATTGGGAGATGATTGGGGCATTTGTGTGTTGTGGGGGGGGGGGCTGACTGGGTATTAATCAGCAACAGGAGAAAGGTGGAGGAAGTCATGGAAAAAGTTAATTGGACCACTGATTGGCCAAGACTAATTGAAGACAAGATGAGCACACAGAGGAGGTAAAGAAGGAGAGAAAGTGAAGAAGAGAGACCTGATGATGGGGGAGCGGAGAGGAGAGACCTGATGATGGGGGAGCTGAGAGGAGAGACCTGATGATGGGGGAGCTGAGAGTAGAGACCTGATGATGGGGGAGCGGAGAGGAGAGATCTGATGATGGGGGAGCGGAGCATAGAGACCGGATGATGGGGGAGCTGAGAGGAGAGACCTGATGATGGGGGAGCGGAGAGGAGAGATCTGATGATGGGGGAGCGGAGCATAGAGACCGGATGATGGGGGAGCTGAGAGGAGAGATCTGATGACGGGGGAGCGGAGAGGAGAGACCGGATGATGGGGGAGCTGAGAGGAGAGACCTGATGATGGGGGAGCAGAGAGGAGAGACCTGATGATGGGGGAGCTGAGAGGAGAGACCTGATGATGGGGGAGCAGAGAGGAGAGACCTGATGATGGGGGAGCAGAGAGGAGAGACCTGATGATGGGGGAGCTGAGAGGAGAGACCTGATGATGGGGGAGCTGAGAGGAGAGACCTGATGATGGGGGAGCTGAGAGGAGAGACCTGATGATGGGGGAGCAGAGAGGAGAGACCTGATGATGGGGGAGCAGAGAGGAGAGAGCTGATGATGGGGGAGCGGAGAGGAACGCGACACACAAGTCCAATTAAAAATAGCCAGATAATTTCTTCTTTTTCAACTTTAATTGCTATGTGGTTTTCTGGAGTTTTGAACTAGGCTTATTTTGTCTGCTTTTATCATTCTGCTTAAAAATAAATCAGATAAATCTTTTTGATTGGTGGGTATAGATGGAGAAAGAAAAACAGATGCTTATTAATCTTCACACTCCTCCTGAACCTTGTACTCATCAAGAATAGATCCAGGAGGTGAGAAGTCGTGTGTTAACCTTTGACCCTCGGCTGTGATTGAGCATTGTGTTGTGCTCCTTCTCTTTTCCAGATGCCAGGTCTCACATGTTAATGATGGAATTATTCTGCTCTGCATACCAGACCCGAGAGGGATCCACAACCCTCCTACATCCTCTTCCATACAACGGAATGCTTCCTCCTGGAATTTACAAAAACAACACTCAGACGTGATGGTCAGACGTGACAGAAAGTGTGTGTGTGTGTGTTTAAGAGAGTATTATGCTTTATTTCTTGGGGTACAAGAAACAGCTGAAAGAAACAGAATGATTCAACTGTGTGTTTTCTCAATCAGCTCTAATCAATGTTTGTAATTAGTCTGGGTTGATACCGAATCTGAAACTTGACAAATTAATCAGAGCTTCTTAACAAAGTGGATAATGACAGCTAAGGACAAGCCTTCCTAGGGATCTAAAAGGCAAATATACACTATATATACAAAAGTCTGTGGACACCCCTTTAAATGAATGGATTCGGCTATTTCAGCCATACCCGTTGCTGACAGGTGTATAAAATCGAGCACACAGCCATGCAATCTCCACAGACAAACATTAATCAGCAGAATGGCCTTTCAATGTGGCACCGTCATAGCGTGTCATCATTCGAAACAAGTCAGTCTGTCAAATTTCTGCCCTGCCAGAATTTCCCTGGTTAACTGTAAGAGCTGTTATTGTTGAAATGTCTAGTGGAAATGTCTGGGAGCAACAACTGCCCAGCCGTGAAATGTTAGGCCACACAAGCCCACAGAACGGGTTCCAAACTGCCTCTGTTCATCGGCAACTTCATGAAATGGGTTTCCATGGCCGAGCAGCCGCACACAAGCCTAAGATCATGTGCAATGCCAAGCGTCGACTGGAGTGATGTAAAGCTTGCCACCATTACACTCTGGAGCAGTGGAAACGCGTTCTCTGGAGTGGTTAATCATGCTTCACCATCTGGCAGTCCGACCAACGAATCTGGGTTTGGCGGATGCCAAGAGAACGCTACCTGGGGGCATTGGGGGCAGGTTTGGTGGAGGAGAAATAATGGTCTGGGACTTGGTTCATGGTTCAGACTAGACCCCTTAGTTCCAGTGAAGGGAAATCTTAACGCTACAGCGTACAATTACATTCTAGACGATTCTGTACTGCTTCCAACTTTGTGTCAACAGTATAGGAAATGCCCTTTCCTGTTTCAGCATGACAATGCCCCCACACACAAAGTGAGGTCCATACAGAAATGGTTTGTCAAGATCGGTGTGGAAGAGCCCTGTCCTCAACCCCATCGAACACCTTTGGGATGAATTGGAACGCAAACTGTGAGCCACGCCTAATCGCCCAACATCAGTGCCCAACCTCACTAATTCTCTTGTGGCTGAATGGAAGCAAGTCCCCGCAGTGATGTTCCAACATCTAGTGGAAAGCCTTCCCAGAAGAGTAGAGGTTGTTATAGCAGCAAAGGGGGACCAACTCCATATTAATGACCATGATTTTGGAATGAGATTTTCGACAAGCAGGTGTCCACATACTTTTGGTCATGTAGTGCTTTGCCGTCTTCATCATCATCCTCATATTCCTCATCATCCTCATCAATGTCATCATCATCATCACCATCGTCATTATCAACATCAACATCGTCATCGTCATTATCAACATCAACATCGTCATTATCAACATCATCATTCTCCTCCTCATCTTCTTCATCATCCCCACCACCTCCACCAACTCCACCACGTCCACCTCCACCACCTCAACCTTCACCACCTCCACCACCATCTCCACCACCACATCAACCACCATCACCCCCACATGTAGCGACACACCAGCAGACACCTCCTAGCTACTTCTCCAACGCAGGCCCTCTGATGTGTCTCCAGGCAGCATTACTCCATGTTATAACAACAGCACAATAAGCAAGGATAAGATCCAGGAAGAGATTTCTATAGGAAACTTTATTGAGCACGATGAAGAAACAATAATAC
>CM042409.1:4609276-4634276 GCA_023634145.1 Thymallus thymallus
TAATAGACAGACTGGGTAAATGAACAGGTAAGTGAAAAGTTTTCATGGTTAAATTAGCTGTACAGTTAGGTATACAGTTATATTTACAGATAAGTGAATACTTGCATGTTTACACAAACTGTACAGGTAAATGACAGGAAGAGATACTTTAATAGCTAAATGTGTGTATGATATCATTTGGGGTAATAATAGTAATTCCCTTAAAATACAGTCCTTAGTGCGCAGGGTTTAATTACAGACAACTGCACGTATTGCACATTCGATATACTAAAAGCAATGAGAAAAGGTGCAACTGGCAGGATACTAATATGCATTCCTGAGTGAATGCCTACGTAGGTTAAGTCCAATAATTACTTACAATATTGCATGTGATATGATATAACAACTGTACATGAGTATGTATATACAGACCTGTATGAATAAGTAGGTCCTGAGTGGATGAGTGCTGACGGACCAGAGTTACTCACGGATGGATGCATAATTGTTAGGTGTTTATATGTCTTCAACAAAAATGGAAGGCTATGTTGCAGTAAGAGGAAGAGGGAGAGTGAGGATGAGAGGGGCAGCCCGCGGAGGAAGAGGGGTAGGGAGAGGAAGAGGTAGAGGTAGACCTGGAGGAGGACGTGGACAAAGAAGACGAGGACCACATTTGTCAGATGAGATTCAAGCAACATTGGTTGACCATGTTGTAAACCATGGGTTGACATTGAGAGATGCTGGACAGAGAGTTCAGCCCAACCTCAGCAGATCTACTGTTGCAACAGTAATTCTGACATTTCGACAAGAGCATAGGTGAAAAACAACTTTTCTCTACTGTCTACATTAAAATCAGTACAATGTAGCCTACTTATATGCACTACATCAGTACTTTTTGGTACCCATTCACTGCATTACATGTTTGAATTCCTTGTACGCTGTCCTGACATTTTACATGTATTTTGATTTGTACCCCTCATTCAAGCCATGGAGGAGGTCTGAGACCAAATTAATGCAGGGTCTGTGCAGGGCCTATACTGAATATATTTAGTATAGTTTAATCTAAAAAGTATAATTTAATTAATGTTTCACTATTTAAATTTTTCTGAAATTAACTGAAGAGGATGGTCCTCCCCTTCCTCCACTGAGTCGCTAGTCGCCGGTGCGTGTGTTTGTGTATTCCCTTCCTTGCCGGTGTGTGTGTCTGCTCTCGTATGTAGTATTCTGATTAAACTTCCTCTAGTGAGAAACTGACCTCGACCAAAACAAATCAGGGAAGAAGCACAGTGTTTGGAAAGTATTTTTTTTTATGGGCATAATAATTCTAAAGCTCTTGTACAATGGTTGAAGAAGTAAAGATACATAAAGTCAAGCAACAAGATATTCTCCATTCAATGCCACTTTTACTGTAGATTACTGGGCTGGGGTCAATTCCATTTTCAACTCTATACATTTATTGTTTGTGAAGTTAAATGTATGAATAGAAAACATTATCATTGAAAATAAATATGAACTATTGTAATCAAGACTTAAAAAGAACTGATATAAGCACAAGATGGAGGGAGGGTTGGAACATAATTAACAAAATTACAGTTAACGAAAATATATGCTTTATCCAGTATAAACTAATGTATAATAATTACTCAATAATCCACGCCTTCTGGGAATGCTATAAAGTCCATAAGTTATGGGCAGAGTTAACAAGTTGGCTGTCAGAAGTTTCACAAACTAAGTTAACTTTTAACCCATCTGCATATTCCAAGACATTGCATATGAGGGTGTAGTGAGATACCCAATAGGATGGACCATACTTTTCTAGTCAATGATTTTGAAAAAACTTGAAATCAAATGATCCTCTATATGTAAAAGGTGTGGGCTACAGAGAAAAATAGAGCAGTACAATTTGAGGCCATATGGCATAAAGTGCTACAAGTACTGGAAAGTTACAGGGGATGAAGGATGAGGGGTGTGTGGTTGTGAGACTTACTTGATGTGTATGGTTGCGGTGGGAACGTGTGGGTCTGAAAAGGTGTGATGTCATTTATGTTTATTCAAATGTGTGGTCGTCTGTTCATTGTATTTTGTTGATGTATGGTTGTTATTGTTTGAGAGAAAAATTTATTTTACAACAAACAAAATAAAATACTGTAGATGCTGCTTTTTGATTTTGGAATTAAATGTGTGTACGTTTACACACACTCTGTGTGTGTGTGTGTGTGTGTCTGTGTGTGTCTGTGTGTGTGTGTATGTCTGTGTGTGTGTGTCATGGTTGTCTGTTCTTTGGGAAGAGTCTGGGAGAGGAATCTGGGTTTCATGAATCTCTAAAGATGTTCAACGTTTCCATCGTGGGCACAGCAGATAGAAAGAAAATGAACTTGTGTTTTTTTTCAGTTAAAGTCAATGCAGGAAAGAATAGTGAAGGTAGAACAAATCTGTAACACTGAAGCAGAACAAGGTTGAGATGGGACTTGATAGGGTTGCCTCTCTAATTCAGAGAGAAGAATCCTGTACATTGGCTTTGTTCTGGGACTGAAACTCACCTGAGTAAGGTACACCACACAGAACGCACTGCAACTTCCTCTGGTGAAGTACAAAATGCCATGACGCAGTCGGTGTGTTGGAAGCGTAAGAGCAGCTGCATACAGTCTATGTGCGCTGTACATTTGGTCAGGGTAACTAATTGGTAACATTATGTATTTATTGTCGATTTGTGTTTCACTTCTATCTCTCCCCTAGCAGGCCACAGCATCCCTCTGCACCGCCAAGTTACTGAGGGGCTGTGGGATTACCCCTGTGGTAGGCTGCCTCCCAGACAACCTGCGGAATTGCTCCAGCCACCGACGGTGGCTCCTTGGGAGAAGATGGCGTCACGCAGCTGGCCCGGGTCTGCTGGGTCAGTCATGGCCAGTTCGTACTATCAACATTTCAGGTAAGACCCAGATGCAGACAACATCGAAGTAATAACAGTTTATTAATCAAACAGGGGCAGGCAAAAGACAGGTCAGGGGCAGGCAGAGGCCAGTAATCCAGATAGGTGGGGCAAAGGTAGAAGACGGCAGGCAGGCTCGTGGTCAGGGCAGGCAGAATGGTCAACACCGGGAAAACTAGAAACGATCGAGAGACAGGAGCAGAGGGAAAAATGCTGGTAGGCTTGACGAAACAAAACAAACTGGCAACAGCCAAACAGAGAACACAGGGATAAATACACAGGGGATGATGGGGGAAGTTGGGCAACACCTGGAGAGGGTTGGAGAGCACACAGACAGGTGACACAGATCAGGGTGCAACAGCTTCGAACACACCGACTGCATCATTGCGCAAAATCTAGATATGTGTGCAACGAAAGTTCAACATTCACCTACTGCTGTCATTTCTGTCAGCCCGTTTACATACAGTTTGACACATACGTTTGATAAATCCAACACATGCACCACACAGAACGCACTGCAACTGCCTCTGCAACGCAACGCTGCAAGGCAAACGCAGCGTTCCATTGGAAATTAATGTACTTCTGGTGTACCAAAACGCAATGACGCAGTCGGTGTGTTGGAAGCATTAGAGATCTGACATGCTGTATGGGATGAAAACAAGACTATTTTTCAGTCTACTGTAGGCTACTAATAACGCTTCACACACTGACATTGTGCAACAACAAAAATATATAGCTAACTGTGCAAGAAAAGTTTAACATTCACCTTCTGCTACCATTTCTGTCAACCTGTGTGGAGTGGACTGTGGGCTGTGGAGTGGACTGTGTGCTGTGGAGTGGACTGTGGGCTGTGGAGTGGACTGTGGGCTGTGGAGTGGACTGTGGGCTGTGGAGTGGACTGTGTGCTGTGGAGTAGAGTGTGTGGAGTGTGTTAGTGTGACTATAGGGGGATTAGAATCAGCCATCAGACAATGAATCAAAAGGTTATCTTCGCCTTCCTCCTCTGCTCTGCTCAGCTCAGCTCAGCCTCCACCGAAGACACACAGGACCTGGGGCGCTGCGTCAACCAATTGATATTAAATGTCTTCCTGTCATAGCTGGACGGGCTGGATGGTGCAGCAAAGCAGATATTAACAGTAATAAAAATAAAGAATGCTAGTGGGGGGGTGGGGGGGTGGGGGTGGATGTGGGGGGGTGGATTAAGGGTGGATGTGGGGGTGGATGGGGGGGGGTGGATGTGGGGGGTGGTGGTGGGGGGGTGGGGGTGGATGTGGGGGGGTGGATTAAGGGTGGATGTGGGGGTGGATGGGGGGGGGTGGATGTGGGGGGTGGTGGTGGGGGGGTGGGGCTGGAGTGTGTGCAGCCAGCCATAATCATGTTGTGTTTAACAATCAGATCTGGTGTGGTTGGACCCTGATGCTGGCTGGAGTCCCCCTGGAGCCTCTGTGTTTCACTACCTGCATTTCTGTGTGTGTGTGTGTGTGTGTGTGTGTGTGTGTGTGTGTGTGTGTGTGTGTGTGTGTGTGTGTGTGTGTGTGTGTGTGTGTGTGTGTGTGTGTGTGTGTGTGTGTGTGTGTGTGTGTGGAGGGGGTTATTAAAGTCAGAGTGCAGCCCCTCAGTAACTTGGCGGTGCAGAGGGATGCTGTGGCCTGCTAGGGGAGAGATAGAAGTGAAACACAAATGGACAATAAATACATAACGTTACCAATTAGTTACCCTGACCAAATGTACAGCGCACATAGACTGTATAGAGCTGCTCTTACGCTTCCAACACACCGACTGCGTCATGGCGTTTTGGTACACCAGAAGTACAGTGGGGAGAACAAGTATTTGATACACTGCCGATTTTGCAGGTTTTCCTACTTACAAAGCATGTAGAGGTCTGTAATTTTTATCATAGGTACACTTCAACTGTGAGAGACGGAATCTAAAACAAAAATCCAGAAAATCACATTGTATGATTTTTAAATAATTAATTTGCATTTTATTGCATGACATAAGTATTTGATCACCTACCAACCAGTAAGAATTCCGGCTCTCACAGACCTGTTAGTTTTTCTTTAAGAAGCCCTCCTGTTTTCCACTCATTACCTGTATTAACTGCACCTGTTTGAACTCATTACCTGTATAAAAGACACCTGTCCACACACTCAATCAAACAGACTCCAACCTCTCCACAATGGCCAAGACCAGAGAGCTGTGTAAGGACATCAGGGATAAAATTGTAGACCTGCACAAGGCGGGATGGGCTACAGGACAATAGGCAAGCAGCTTGGTGAGAAGGCAACAACTGTTGGTGCAATTATTAGAAAATGGAAGAAGTTCAAGATGACGGTCAATCTCCCTCGGTCTGGGGCACCATGCAAGATCTCACCTCGTGGGGCATCAATGATCATGAGGAAGGTGAGGGATCAGCCCAGAACTACATGGCAGGACCTGGTCAATGACCTGAAGAGAGCTGGGACCACAGTCTCAAAGAAAACCATTAGTAACACACTACGCCGTCATGGATTAAAATCCTGCAGCGCACGCAAGGTCCCCCTGCTCAAGCCAGCCTATGTCCAGGCCCGTCTGAAGTTTGCCAATGACCATCTGGATGATCCAGAGGAGGAATGGGAGAAGGTCATGTGGTCTGATGAGACAAAAATAGAGCTTTTTGGTCTAAACTCCACTCACGGTGTTTGGAGGAAGAAGAAGGATGAGTACAACCCCAAGTACACCATCTCAACCGTGAAGCATGGAGGTGGAAACATCATTCTTTGGGGATGCTTTTCTGCAAAGGGGACAGGACAACTGCACCGTATTGAGGGGAGGATGGATGGGGCCATGTATCGCGAGATCTTGGCCAACAACCTCCTTCCCTCAGTAAGAGCATTGAAGATGGGTCGTAGCTGGGTCTTCCAGCATGACAACGACCCGAAACACACAGCCAGGGCAACTAAGGAGTGGCTCTGTAAGAAGCATCTCAAGGTCCTTGAGTGGCCTAGCCAGTCTCCGGACCTGAACCCAATAGAAAATCTTTGGAGGGAGCTGAAAGTCCGTATTGCCCAGCGACAGCCCCGAAACCTGAAGGATCTGGAGAAGGTCTGTATGGAGGAGTGGGCCAAAATCCCTGCTGTAGTGTGTGCAAACCTGGTCAAGAACTACAGGAAACGTATGATCTCTGTAATTGCAAACAAAGGTTTCTGTACCAAATATTAAGTTCTGCTTTTCTGATGTATCAAATACTTATGTCATGCAATAAAATGCAAATTAATTACTTAAAAATCATACAATGTGATTTTCTGGATTTTTGTTTTAGATTCCATCACTCACAGTTGAAGAGTACCTATGATAAAAATTACAGACCTCTACATGCTTTGTAAGTGGAAAAACCTGCAAAATCGGCAGTGTATCAAATACTTGTTCTCCCCACTGTACATTAATTTCCAATGGAACGCTGCGTTTACCTTGCAGCTTTGCGTTGCAGAGGCAGTTGCAGCGCCACCCCACCGGAGCCCCGCTTACCTCCCCCAGAACGCTTTAATGGAGAGCCGAGCACCTGTTGGGCGTTTCTAGCTCAGTGTGCCCTTATCTTCAGCCCTCCTCCTTCCCCTCGGGAAGGAAAGCCTACCTCATCACACTGAAGTCCGGGAGGGCTCTCACCTGGGCTACCGCTGTATGGGAACAACAACCGGCCGTATGCGTTAGTCTGGAGGGGTTCGTGGGAGAGGTGAAGAAGGTTTTTGATGCACCGTTCGGGAGATAATCTGCCTGGAAGCTAATCCAGTTTTGGCTCCCACAGTGTGGCCGACTATGCGGTGGATTTCCGCACGTTGGCAGCGGAGAGTGCTTGGAACCCCTCAGCAACATAATCCCCTCATCGACTGTTCTACTGGTGCCATCATGGGCTGGTGTCCATTCTGCAACCCCCCATTTTCTGAAGTCGGCGCAACCAGTCCCGGGACGTCTTCCGGGCCACTTCACTTCCGCCGCACCGACCTTATGACTGTGGTATTTACCTTCTCCCTAGCACCACGCCGCCCTGGGGGCGTCTGCACTCTCTGTTGGGACCGGAGACCAAGGCTATGGAGACCTACAGGATTTATCCATCCCTCTTCTTCTCAGAATCCACCAAGAAGAACCAGTGCAGGGTAAATTCTGCTGGATGATTTAGCACGCTGCTCAGCTAGCCTAGTAGCTAGCTAACGTTTGCTAGTGCCTCTGACTGACCTACCTAGCTAGCTAGGAAACGTTAGGTAGGTAGCTTGTTAGCTAGCATTAGGTAAATCCTAAAACATATTTTTAAATATAGACATTCTGCTATACGATTTAGCACAAGATAATCTTTGTTAGCTAGCAAAGTATATCATGTTTGCTGGCTAGTTAAAGGAGAGGAGAGGAGAGGAGAGGAGAGGAGAGGAGAGGAGAGGAGAGGAGAGGAGAGGAGAGGAGAGGAGAGGAGAGGAGAGGAGAGGAGAGGAGAGGAGAGGAGGCAGGTAGGTAGGTAGGGAGAGGAGAGGAGGAGACAGGTAGGGAGAGGAGAGGAGGAGGAAGGTAGGAAGAGGAGAGGAGAAGGCAGGTAGGGAGAGGAGAGGAGGAGACAGGTAGGGAGAGGAGAGGAAGAGGCAGGTAGGGAGAGGGGGAGGCAGGTAGGGAGAGGACAGGAGGAGACAGGTAGGGAGTGGAGAGGAGGAGACAGGTAGGGAGAAGAGAGGAGAGGAGGAGGAAGGTAGGAAGAGGAGAGGAGAGGAGGAAGAAGATAGGAAGAGGAGAGGAGAAGGCAGGTGAGGAGAGGAGGAGGCAGGTAGGGAGATGAGAGGAGGAGACAGGTAGAGAGAGGAGAGGAGGAGGCAGGTATGGAGAGGAAAGGAGGAAGCAGTTAGGGAGAGGAGAGGAGAGGAGGAGCAAGTATGGAGAGGAGAGGAGAGGAGAGGAGAGGAGAGGAGAGGAGAGGAGAGGAGAGGAGAGGAGAGGAGAGGAGAGGAGAGGAGAGGAGAGGAGAGGAGAGGAGAGGAGAGGAGGAAGGTAGGGAGAGGAGAGGAGGAGGAAGGTAGGAAGAGGAGAGGAGAAGGCAGGTAGGGAGGGAGAGGAGAGGAGGAGACAGGTAGGGAGAGGAGAGGAGGAGGCAGGTAGGTAGGGAGAGGAGAGGAGGAGGAAGGTAGGGAGAGGAGAGGAGGAGGCAAGTATGGAGAGGAGAGGAGAGGAGAGGAGAGGAGAGGAGAGGAGAGGAGAGGAGAGGAGAGAAGAGGAGAGGAGAGGAGAGGAGAGGAGAGGAGAGGAGAGGAGAGGAGAGGAGAGGAGAGGAGGAAGGTAGGGAGAGGAGAGGAGGAGGAAGGTAGGAAGAGGAGAGGAGGAGACAGGTAGGGAGAGGAGAGGAGGAGGCAGGTAGGGAGAGGGGGAGGCAGGTAGGGAGAGGACAGGAGGAGACAGGTAGGGAGTGGAGAGGAGGAGACAGGTAGGGAGAAGAGAGGAGAGGAGGAGGAAGGTAGGAAGAGGAGAGGAGAAGGCAGGTAGGGAGGGAGAGGAGAGGAGGAGACAGGTAGGGAGAGGAGAGGAGGAGGCAGGTAGGTAGGGAGAGGAGAGGAGGAGGAAGGTAGGGAGAGGAGAGGAGGAGGCAAGTATGGAGAGGAGAGGAGAGGAGAGGAGAGGAGAGGAGAGGAGAGGAGAGGAGAGGAGAGGAGAGGAGAGGAGAGGAGAGGAGAGGAGAGGAGAGGAGAGGAGAGGAGAGGAGAGGAGAGGAGAGGAGAGGAGAGGAGGAAGGTAGGGAGAGGAGAGGAGGAGGAAGGTAGGAAGAGGAGAGGAGGAGACAGGTAGGGAGAGGAGAGGAGGAGGCAGGTAGGGAGAGGGGGAGGCAGGTAGGGAGAGGACAGGAGGAGACAGGTAGGGAGTGGAGAGGAGGAGACAGGTAGGGAGAAGAGAGGAGAGGAGGAGGAAGGTAGGAAGAGGAGAGGAGAGGAGGAAGAAGATAGGAAGAGGAGAGGAGAAGGCAGGTGAGGAGAGGAGGAGGCAGGTAGGGAGATGAGAGGAGGAGACAGGTAGAGAGAGGAGAGGAGGAGGCAGGTATGGAGAGGAAAGGAGGAAGCAGTTAGGGAGAGGAGAGGAGAGGAGGAGCAAGTATGGAGAGGAGAGGAGAGGAGAGGAGAGGAGAGGAGAGGAGAGGAGAGGAGAGGAGAGGAGAGGAGAGGAGAGGAGAGGAGAGGAGAGGAGAGGAGAGGAGAGGAGAGGAGAGGAGAGGAGAGGAGAGGAGAGGAGAGGAGAGAGGAGGAGGAAGGTAGGAAGAGGAGAGGAGAAGGCAGGTAGGGAGAGGAGAGGAGGAGCAAGTATGGAGAGGAGAGGAGAGGAGAGGAGAGGAGAGGAGAGGAGAGGAGAGGAGAGGAGAGGAGAGGAGAGGAGAGGAGAGGAGAGGAGAGGAGAGGAGAGGAGAGGAGAGGAGAAGAGAAGAGAGGAGAGGAGAGGAGAGGAGAGGAGAGGAGAGGAGAGGAGAGGAGAGGAGAGGAGAGGAGAGGAGAGGAGAGGAGAGGAGAGGAGGTAGGGAGAGGAGAGAGGAGGAGGAAGGTAGGAAGAGGAGAGGAGAAGGCAGGTAGGGAGAGGAGAGGAGGAGGCAGGTAGGTAGGGAGAGGAGAGGAGGAGGAAGGTAGGGAGAGGAGAGGAGGAGGCAAGTATGGAGAGGAGAGGAGAGGAGAGGAGAGGAGAGGAGAGGAGAGGAGAGGAGAGGAGAGGAGAGGAGAGGAGAGGAGAGGAGAGGAGAGGAGAGGAGAGGAGAGGAGAGGAGAGGAGAGGAGAGGAGAGGAGAGGAGAGGAGAGGAGAGGAGAGGAGAGGAGAGGAGGAAGGTAGGGAGAGGAGAGGAGAGGAGAGGAGGAGGAAGGTAGGAAGAGGAGAGGAGGAGACAGGTAGGGAGAGGAGAGGAGGAGGCAGGTAGGGAGAGGAGAGGAGGAGGAAGGTAGGGAGAGGAGAGGAGAGGAGAGGAGAGGAGAGGAGAGGAGAGGAGAGGAGAGGAGAGGAGAGGAGAGGAGAGGAGAGGAGAGGAGAGGAGAGGAGAGGAGAGGAGAGGAGAGGAGAGGAGAGGAGAGGAGAGGAGAGGAGAGGAGAGGAGAGGAGGAGGCAGGTAGGGAATAATAATAATAATAGTAATAATAATAATAATAGTAATAATAATAGTAATAATAATAATGCTTTTTATTTATATAGCGCTTTTCAAGGACCCAAATATGCTTTACAAAATGGAACGTAACAGAACAAACAAAAAATACAGTGAGAAAACAGAAAGGAAGCAGAGAGAGTGGGATTGGGTTTGGCTATGGGTAGGCGATTTTGAAGAGATGAGTCTTAAGGCGTTGCTGGAAGATGGGGATTGTCTCAGAGTCACGGATAGTTTGGGGGAGAGAGTTCCAGAGCCTGGGAGCAACCCTCGAGAATGCCCTGTCACCAAAGCATTTGAGTTTAGACTTTGGGATTATGAGGTGGCCTGCAGTACTGGAACGGAGTGAGCGTATAGGTTGATATGAAAGAAGAAGGTCGGAGAGGTAGGCAGGGGCGATATTGTTTATATGTCAGCAGGAGGATCTTGAAATTGATGCGTTGGATGATAGGAAGCCAGTGTAACTCACAGAGGATGGAGGAGATATGCTGCCAGGACTTGGTGTGAGTGAGTAGTCTGGCTTCAGAGTTTTGAACCATTTGGAGCTTATGGAGGGATGTAGAGTTGATGCCGTTGAGTAGGGAGTTGCAGTAGTCAAGACGGGAGGTTATGAATGCATGTATTAGTGTTTCAGCAGCAGGGCGTCAGAGGGAAGGTCTGAGTTAGGTAATGTTGCGGAGGTGGAAGAATTAAGATTTTACAGTCTGTTTAAAGTGTTGATCAATGGAGAGAGTCCAGAATGATGCCAAGGTTACGTGCGTGGGGGGATGGAGTAACACCGGTAATGTGACAGTTTTGGTGAGGGTGGATTTGGTTACTATGAGTTCTGTTTTGTCACTGTTGAGTTTGAGGAAGTTTTCCTTCATCCATGTTTTTATTGCAGTCAGGCAGGATTCAATATGGGTCAGAGGTGGGTTGGTGAGAGATTTGGTGGCTAGATATATCTGTGTATCATCAGCATAGCAGTGGAAATTAAGGTTGAAGTGACAGAGGATTTGACCAAGGGGGAGGATGTAGATGCTGAAGAGTAAGGGACCAAGTACTGAGCCCTAGGCCTTTGAGAGATGTAATGGGTTCGGTTAGTGAGATAGGAGTTCAACCAGGAAAGTGCAGTTCCCTCAACGCCCAGCCCCTCAAGCCTGGTGAGCAGAATCTATCTGGTGGTTAACGGTGTCAAAGGCAGGATGTTGAGGGAACCGGCATCAGCAGAGAGGAGAAGGTCCTTGACAACTTGGTAAAAAAAAGAAGAAATTATAAACTTTGAGGAGTGCAGTTTCTGTGCTATGGATTGGCCGGAAACCAGACTGAAGAAGCTCATACAGATTGTTTTTGAGGAGGTAGATTTGGAGCTGTGAAGCAACAATTCTTTCAAGAGTTTTGGCCAGGAAGGAGAGGTTGGAGATGGGGGGGAAATTGTTAAGGATGGTGGTGTCTAGTCCAGGTTTTGTTATGATGGGGGGTGACAGCAGCAGCTTTGTAGCAGGAGGAGACAATAACGTTGGTCAATCAATCCATCAATGAATCAAATTTCTTTATAAAGCGCTTTTTACATCAGCCGATGTCACAAAGTGCTATACAGAAACCCAGCCTAAAACCCCAAACAGCAAGCAATGCAGATGTAGAAGCACGGTGGCTAGGAAAAGCTCCCTAGAAAGGCAAAACCTAGGAAGAAACCTAGAGAGGAACCAGGCTCTGAGGGGTGGCCAGTCCTCTTCTGGCTGTGCCGGGTGGAGATTATAACAATTTATGGCCATTAAGGCCAGTTCTTTCTCCAAGATGTTCAAATGTTCATAGATGACCAGCAGGGTCAAATAATAATAAAAGTAGTTGTGGAGGTTGCAACAGGTAAATACATCAGGAGTGAATGTCACTTGGTTTTTCAGTGCAATAGAGCGAGAGCGAGAGCGAGGTGAAAACAGCAGGTCTGGGACAGGGTGGCACGTCCAATGAACAGGTCAGGGTTCCATAACCGCAGGCAGAGGAGTTGAAACCGGTGCAGCAGCACGCCCAGGTGGACTGGGGACAGCTAGGAGTCATCAGGACAGGTGGTCCTGAAGCATGGTCCTCCGGGTAGGCTCAGGTCCTCCGGGAGTGGAAGTAGAGTGGGAGAGAGAGAGAATGAGAGGGAGCATACTTAAATTCACACAAGACACTGGATAATAACATCATATTTAACAAACTGACCCTAGCCCCCCGGCACATAGACTATTGCAGCATAGATACTGGAGGCTGAGACAGGGGGGTCAGGAGACACTGTGGCCCCCTCCGACAATACCCAGACAATACCCCCGGACAGGGCCAAACCAGGCAGGATATAACCTCACCCACTCTGCCAAGCACAGCCCCTACACCAGTAGAGGGATATCAACAACCACCAACTTACTACCCTGAGACAAGGCTGAGTATAGTCCACGAAAGATCCCCTCCACTGCACAAGCCAGAGGGGGCGACAAACCGGACAGGAAGTGACGCACCCCTCCTAGGAATGGCATGGAAAGCACCAGTAAGCCAGTGACTCAGCCCCCGTAATAGGGTCAGAGGCAGAGAATCCCAATGGAGAGACAGGAACCGGCCAGGCAGAGACAGCAAGGGTGGTTCGTCGCTCTAGAGCCTTGCCGTTCACCCTTGCACCCCTGGGCCAGACTACACTCAACCATAGGACATACTGAAGAGGTGAGTCTTCAGTAAAGACTTAAAGGTTGAGACGGAGTCTGCGTCTCTCACATGGATAGGCAGACCATTCCATAAAAATGGAGCTCTATAGGAGAAAGCCCTTCCTCCACCTGTTTGCTTAGAGATTCTAGGGACAATAAGGAGGCCTGCGTCTTGTGACCGGAGCGTACGTGTAGGTATGTACGGCAGGACCAAATCTGAGAGATAAGTTGGTGAGGGAGAGGATGACTATGCTTGTGATGTGTGGACAGAGATTAGGTATACAGGCTTTCATCAGGACTGTGGGAAGAGGATCGAGAGAGCAGGTAGTATTTTTGGATGTCATTATGAGTTTAGTGATGTAAGGGGAGTCAACCGGATTGAATGAGGAGAGGTGAGAGTCCAGGGCAGCAGGTGGACAGATTTGGAGGTTAACAGTAGGGGGCGCTGTGGTAGATTTATTAGATAGTGAGGCGTTTATTGTTCTTATTTTATCTTTAAAATACTGCAAAAAAAGTTGGCAAGTTGAGTGGAGGGGCTAGAGAGTGTGTCATTGCAGGGCTGAAGTAATTTGTTGACAGTAGAGAACAGAGAGGTGGAGTTTGTAGGCTTCAGCGTGAACAGTGAGACACAATTTTCTCACCCGGCGTTCAAGGCGACGACCAACTTTCTTCATGGTACGGAGCTCCGACGTAAACCAGTGGGATGAAGAGGTGAAAGAACCATGTCTAATTCTTCAGGCCAGAGAGTTGCGGGAGACAGACATGGCAGTGTTGAACTGGTTTGCTAGTTCTTCAGGCCAGAGAGTTGAGGGTTTGCTAGTTCTTCAGGCCAGAGAGTTGAGGGTTTGCTAGTTCTTTAGGTGATTTAAGGGTGGAATCAATCGGGAGAGCAGAGCAAATGGCATCTGATCATTGGAGAGGGTCAACAGCTTTGATTTTACGGAAGGAGATTATGTGCTTGTCAGTGTTGTGTGGTACGTTGGAAGAAAATTTGAAATTAATAATCTTGTGGTCAGACAGCGAGAACAAGGAGGGATTTATGTGGGTAATGGTAAGGCCGACTGATATTACGTGTTTACACAGGATCTTGGAATGTGCTCAATTCATCATCATGTCACTATGAGGGGTCAAGGAAGCCTGAGGGTACCACGGTTGTTAGATTGTAATTTATCATCATGTCAGTCTCGGTGCCAGATAGTCTACTCTGAGTTGGGAGGTTCCTTGTTTGATGGATGCCAGATGTGGGCATATACAGGGTCTCAGTAGAACATATAAGATACAGCAGTTCCTTTGTCTTACATTTTGATGGCAAAAGGCAACTCACGTGCGGCTTGCTATGTTGAATCCGGTGCCATATAATTAAATACTTTGTATCAACTCTCAATCTATGTAATCTTCATTCTTGCATCCTGACTTCTTCAATACCAGAGAAATCATCTTATCACCGACAGAGCAGATCAAGTATGTGACCCTTGATGTGAGTGGGAAAATTAACATGTTGGATACAATTAAAACAGTCCAGGACAGTGATGAAATCAGAGGTAAGTTTGGAGTTAGGTAAGTCAAAGTGAATATTCATGTCACCAAGCAGGAGAAGGCGGGGGGAGAGTGATACAGCAATGGTGAGTAGTTCAGCTAAGTCAGAGAGGAATGAGTCATTAGCTTTCAGAGGACGATAAATGAGGATGGTGATCAGGGAGTTTGTTGATTTATAGGCAATATATTCAAATGAGGTGAAGGATGGAAGAGACAACTCACTAATTTTAAAGTTGGATTTGTACAGTACAGCAAGGCCATCACCACGACAGTTAGGCGGGGGTGAGACAGATAGCTATAATCATTGGGAGTGGCATGACTTAATACCAAAAAATCACCAGGTGTTTGCCACATTTCAGTTAGGAAAAGAACGTCCAGCTTGTTGTCCAGTATTAGTTCATAGAGCAGGGGGGCTTTATTATTCATGGAGCGGGTGTTTAGGAGAGCAAGGTTAGATGACGTACGCACCGGCAGTAGGCAATACATACAACAAACAAAAACAGCAAACGAGTGAATGATGAGAAAAAACAGCCAAGCAACAGTTAAGCAGAGTTAGACAGTTCCAGTGAGAAGCAGCAATCCAACGCGACGTCAGCAGATGCTCTCAACCAGAAGGAGACAGGTGTGCCTTTCCAAATAGGAGGCAGGAAAGGAGAGGAGGATGGACGGAGGGAGGTAGAGGAGAGGAGGAGGCAGGTAGGGAGAGGGGAGGGGAGGGGAGGAGGAAGGTAGGGAGAAGATAGGAGGAGGCAGGGAGGGAGAGGAGAGGAGGAGGAAGGTAGGGAGAGGATAGGAGGAGGCAGGGAGGGAGAGGAGAGGGGAGGGGAGGAGGATGGCAGGGAGAGGAGAGGGGGGGAGGAAGGTAGGGAGAGGAGAGGAGGAGGCAGGGAGGGAGAGGAGAGGAGGAGGCAGGGAGGGAGAGGAGAGGAGGAGGCAGGGAGGGAGAGGAGAGGAGGAGGCAGGGAGGGAGAGGAGAGGAGGAGGCAGGGAGGGAGAGGAGAGGGGAGGAGGAAGGTAGGGAGAGGAGAGGAGGAGGCAGGTAGGGAGAGGAGAGGAGGAGGCAGGTAGGGAGAGGAGAGGAGGAGGCAGGGAGGGAGAGGAGAGGAGGAGGCAGGGAGGGAGAGGAGAGGAGGAGGCAGGGAGGGAGAGGAGAGGAGGAGGCAGGGAGGGAGAGGAGAGGAGGAGGCAGGGAGGGAGAGGAGAGGAGGAGGCAGGGAGGGAGAGGAGAGGAGGAGGCAGGGAGGGAGAGGAATGTGTGTGTGGGAAACGCACTGAGGATCTCATTAATTGACACAGGCAGCGTATACCAACGTAGACCTGGTAACCTGGCCTCTCCCTCTTCCTCCTAACCTCCCTCCCCCCTAACCTCCCTCATCCTTCCCCCTCCCTCCCAACCTCCCCCATCCTTCCCCCTCCCTCATCCTTCCCCCTCATCCTTCCCCTCCCTCCCAACCTCCACCATCCTTCCCCCTCCCTCATCCTTCCCCCTCATCCTTCCCCTCCCTCCCCCCCCCTCATCCTTCCACTCCCTCCTCTCCCCCTCCCTCCTCTCCCCCTCATCCTTCCCCTCCCTCCTCTCCCCCTCCCTCCTCTCCCCCTCATCCTTCCCCTCCCTCCTCTCCCCCTCCCTCCTCTCCCCCTCCCTCCTCTCTTCCTCTATCTTCTCTTATCCAAATGAAGGACCTGAGCATTGCAGTCCAGTCAGGAGAAATAGAATGCATGCTAATGACGTGCATGTGTGTGTGTGTGTGTGTGTGTGTGTGTGTGTGTGTGTGTGTGTGTGTGTGTGTGTGTGTGTGTGTGTGTGTGTGTGTGTGTGTGTGGTCGGAAACGGTGGGGGAGCATCTGTTGCATCCCTTTGACGTGAGATACTGTACCCCCAACATGCTTAGTGGTCTTCAACGTGAGATACTGTACCCCCAACATGCTTAGTGGTCTTCAACGTGAGATACTGTACCCCCAACATGCTTAGTGGTCTTCAACGTGAGATACTGTACCCCCAACATGCTTAGTAGGGGCAAAGTGTATGTGCTGATGTAGGTAAGCATCATGGTCTTGTAATGGATGCGAGCTTCAACTGGAAGCCAGTGAAGTGTGCGCAGGAGTGGGGTGACATGTGAGAACTTGGGAAGGTTGAAAACCAGGCGGGCTGCTGTGTTCTGGATAAATTGCAGGGGTTTGATGGCACAAGTGTGGAGCCCAGCCAACAGTGAGTTGCAGTAGTCCAGACATGAGAGGACATGTGCCTGGATTAGGACCTGTGACACTTCCTGTGTGAGGTAGGATGCTATAGCGTATGAACCTGAAGGAGCGGGTCACTGCTTTGATGTTTGCAGAGATGGACCGGGTGTTGTCCAGGGTCACGCCAAGGTCCTTTGCACTCTGGGAGGGGGACACCGTGGAGTTGTCAACCGTGAGGTCTTTGAGCGGGCAGGCCTTCCCCGCGAAGGAAGAGCAGTTCTGTCTTGTCGAGGTTGAGCTTGAGGTGGTGGGCCGATGTCCAAGCTGAGATATCTGCCAGGCACGCAGAGATGTGTGTCGCCACCTGGGTGTCTGAAGGGGGAAGGAGAAAGGTAGTTGAGTGTCATCCCCATAGCAACGATAGGAGAGACCATGTGAGGATATGACGGAGCTGAGTGACTTAGAGTGAAGAGGAGAGGGCCTAGAACTAAGCCCTTGGGGACACCAGTAGTGAGAGGTGCAGACACAGATCGTCTCCACGTCACCTGCCTACTAACCTAGGATGCAATCCAGGAGTGTGCAGAGCCAAACACGCCCAGCCCTAAGAGGGTGGAGAGGAGCATCTGATGGTTCACTGTGTTGAAGGCAGAGGGATAGATCTAGGAGGATGAGAACAGAGGAGAGAGAGTCAGCTTTGGCAGAGAGGAGAGACTCTGTGACAGAGAGGAGAGACTCTGTGGCAGAGAGGAGAGACTCTGTGACAGAGAGGAGAGACTCTGTGACAGAGAGGAGAGACTCTGTGACAGAGAGGAGAGACTCTGTGACAGAGAGGAGAGACTCTGTGACAGAGAGGAGAGACTCTGTGACAGAGAGGAGAGACTCTGTGACAGAGAGGAGAGACTCTGTGACAGAGAGGAGAGACTCTGTGACAGAGAGGAGAGACTCTGTGACAGAGAGGAGAGGAGTCTCGGTTGAGTGACCCGTCTTGAAGCCTGACTGGTTAGGGTCAAGAAGATCATTCTGAGAGAGGTAATGAGAGAGTTGGTCAGAGACAGAACGCGCAAGTGTTTTAGAAAGAAAAGAAAGGGATACAGGTCTGTAGTTTTTGACGTCAGATGAGTCGAGTGTTGGTTTCTTGAGGAGGGCAGCGACTCGGACCATTTTGAAGTCAGAGCGGACGCAGATATATGCTAGATGTATGCCCTCCATTTTAGTGGGAGAGGAGGACAACAAGCTTATAGAACATTCATATGAAACATTCTAGTCATTTAGCAGACGCTCTTATCCAGAGCGACTTAGCGTTAGTGCATTCATCTTTAGATAGCTAGGTGTGACAACCACATATAAAAAGCTTCATTTTGAAGTTCCATAAGATATTATGAATACTTATAAGGCAATATCTAACTTTATAACAAGTTTCTATTACATCGTTTTTTGGGACAAACATGTTTTATTTTTATTTTTCTTTCTTTCTTTCTTTCTTTCTTTCTTTCTTTTCTTATTTATCTCAATTTTTCCCTCTGAAGACTTTCTCCCTACAATTAAAACCTCAGAGTCCTGTAACACATTTAATTGCTTGGGGCGACTTGATGATTAGTGTTTAACATTTTGTGTGAATTAAAAAAAAACTATTTCTCTAATGTTTGGGGGATCGTTAGTGGCATTTTCTGTGGTTAATGTGTGAAGTTGAGTCGCTATGATTCATTACACAGTGCTTACTTACCCCACTGTGGGTTAGTTATAGCAACATCACCACTTCTTACAAGTGGCTGATCATACAGTGTATTTGTATCAATGCACTGCAAATCAAATCATATTGTATTTGTCACATGCGCCGGATAGATTTTACCGTGCAATGCTTATTTACTAGCACTTTCCCAACAATGTAGTTAAAAAGTAAGAACATTTATATAGGGATACAAATAAAATAGTAACAATAAAATTTATTTTATTTAACCTTTATTTTACTAGGCAAATCAGTTAAGAACAAATTCTTATTTACAATGACGGCCTAGGAACAGTGGGTTAACTGCCTTGTTCAGGGGCAGAACGACAGATTTACCTTGTCAGCTCGGGGATTCGATCTTGCAACCTTCCAGTTACAGGCCTAACACTCTAACCACTAGGCTACCTGCCGCCAAAATAACCAACTCTAGTCACAACCAAGGAGCTGATTGCATTGCGAGACTACCTTATTGTACACAAAGGGGACAATTTAACCAACAGGGATGTTTGCTCAGTTAAAACTGTAGAGACTGCATTCTGCATGTTCAGTTGTAGAACATGGACCCTAAATGCAGCATCCATGTCATAAGAAGGAATTTCCCTTGACCACTCCCACAAAATGGGGAAAACAAAAATTATTTCCCCTTGACCTCCATTTACACAGAAATAACAAGACATGTTGAAAGCTGCTGTGTTGTTTAATATAAATGTGACCAGGTCATAAATCTGCTGTGTTGTTTAATGTACATGTAACCAGGTCATAAAGCTGCTGTGTTGTTCAATGTAACCAGGTCATAAATCTGCTGTGTTGTTCAATGTAACCAGGTCATAAATCTGCTGTGTTGTTCAATGTAAATGTAACCAGGTCATAAATCTGCTGTGTTGTTTAATGTACATGTATCCAGGTCATAAATATGCTGTGTTGTTCAATGTAACCAGGTCATAAAGATGCTGTGTTGTTCAATGTACATGTAATCAGGTCATAAAGCTGCTGTGTTGTTCAATGTAACCAGGTCATAAATCTGCTGTGTTGTTCAATGTACATGTAACCAGGTCATAATTCTGCTGTGTTGTTTAAATACACAAAAGACAGATACACGATACATGATACATAGAGCGGCAGTATGAAAAAGTATAGAAATACAAGAAGTCTGGAGTGCTAAAAGAAAGCTGAAAGTATAATGAACAACACTGCAGCTTTTTGCCATTATTTTGTTATATCTGTACAACAAAAAATGTACAACGAAGTTAGCTCTTTTACATTGGCGGTCAATACGAAAGAATGTTGGTTTTCCCCAATGTGTGGGTGTGGTTAAGAGGAATGACTTATTATTATGTGAACATCAACTCAAACTATTGTAATGACTCTAGAGTCTGTGGGTGATTGTGTCGTCGTCATGGTACCATGGCATGATGCTCCAGTCTACCCAATGTTAGTAAGTCCCTGGGCCTGACTGGGTCCATGGCCCCCTCCCTGGTCCCTGGGGATAATGAGTGTCTGGCTGTGGGAGAGGTGCTGGTGCCCTGGGGGAGGTTGACACTAATCAGAAAGGTGTGAAGACCTTAGCCATCCCTTAGCCAGGCCTGTCTAACACAACCACCTCATTAGCTACATAGAGAGGGCCAGCTCCACGCTGTGTCCCAAATGGCACCCTATTCCCCATATAGTGCACTACATTTTACCAAGGCCCTATGGGGATCCTGGTTGAAAGAGGTGCACCATGCTGGGACTATAGTGCCATTTGGGACGCACACTAAGCATTGGGAGGGTCAACTCCATGGAGACTGTTAGAGGAACTCCACCACAGTCCACTGGTAACATGGTCTACCAGCTCTCACAGTCTCACATCAGAATTAGAAGTTCATCCATGTTTCTCAAACGTCAAATTTCGAAGTTGTTTAAGGGTAAATCAAATCAAAGCAAATTCTATTGGTCATATACACACACACATCTAAAAGTAAATGAACGGAATAAAGAAATATAATAATATATATAGTGCATTCAGACCATTTTAATTTTCAAAACATTTTACGTTACAGCCTTATTCTAAAACGAATTAAATTGTTTTTTCCCTTCATCAATCAACACATAATACTCCATAATGAACAAGCAAAACATTTTTTGGGGGGGGGTTTGCAAATGTACAAAAAAAAGAAATGAAATATCACATTTCAATAAGTATTTAGATCTTTTACTCAGTATTTTGTTGAAGCACCTTTAGCAGAGATTACAGCCTTGAGTCTTCTTGGGTATGACACTACAAGCTTGGCAGAGCTGTATTTGAGGAGTTTCTCCCATTCTTCTCTGCAGATCCTCTCAAGCTTTGTCAGGATGGCTGGGGAGTGTCGCTGCACAGCTATTTTCAGGTCTCTCCAGAGATGTTCGATCGGGTTCATGTCCGGGCTCTGGCTGGGCCACTCAAGGACATTCAGAGACTTATCCCGAAGCCACTCCTGCGTTGTCTTGGCTGTGTGCTTAGGGTCGTTGTCCTGTTGGAAGATGAACCTTCGTCCCAGTCTGAGGTCCTGAGCGCTCTGGAGCAGGATCTCTCTGTACTTTGCTCCGTTCATCTTTCCCTCGATCCTGTCTAGTCGCCCAATCCCTGCCACCACCATGCTTCACCGTAGGGATGGTGCCAGGTTTCATCAGACCAGAGAATCTTGTTTCTCACGGTCTGAGAGTCCTTTAGGTGCCTTTTGGCAAGTCCAAGTGGGCTGTCATGTGCCTTTTACTGAGGAGTGGCTTCCGTCTGGTCGCTCTACCATAAAGGCCTGATTGGTGGAGTGCTGCAGAGATGGTTGTCCTTCTGGAAGGTTCTCCCATCTCCACAGAGGAACTCTGGAGCACTGTCAGAGTGACCACCGGGTGCTTGTTCACCTCTAGTAAGTGTCTTGGTGGTTCCAAACTTCTTCCATTTAAGAATGATGAAGGCCACTGTGTTCTTGGGTACCTTTATGGTGTTGAAGGCTGAGCTGTAGTTAATTCAAATCAAATCAAATGTTTTTGGTCACATACACGTGTTTAGCAGATGTTATTGCATGTGTAGCGAAATGCTTGTGTTTTTAGCTCCCAACAGTGCAGTAATATCTAACAAGTAATATCTAACAAATTCACAACATACACACAATACACACTAATCTAAAGTAAAGGAATGGAATTAAGAATATATATTTACATAGTCAGAGCGGCAATGTAAATATAGAATAGTATAGAATACAGTATATACATATGAATATAGTATATACATATGAATAGAGTTTTTACATCACATATGAGATGAGCAATGCTCCATTATCAAGTTTATGTATATAGGGCAGCAGCCTCTAATGTGCTAGTGACGGCTATTTAACAGTCTGATGGCCTTGATAAAAGCTGTTTTTCAGTCTCTCTGGCCCCAGCTTAGATTGAATATGTCCGTAAACACTCCAGCCAGTGTTTCACCTTTATTTAACCAGGTAGGTCAGTTGAGAACAAGTTCTCATTTACAACTGCGACCTGGCCAAGAGAAAGCAAAGCAGTGCGACAAAAAACAACACAGAGTTACACATGGGAAATAAACAAACGTACAGTCAATAACACAATAGAAAATCTATATACAGAGTGCAAATGTTTACAGAAGGGCTATATTCAGGTGCAGTGATCGATAAGCAGCTTTGACAGCTGATGCTTAAAGTTAGTGAGGGAGATAGGAACCTCTAGCTTCAAGGATTTTTGCAATTCGTTCCAGTCATTGGCAGCAGAGAACTGGAAGGAATGGCGGCCAAAGGAGGTGTTGGTTTTGGGGGTGGCCAGTGAGATATACCTGCTGGAGCGCATGCTACGGGTAGGTGTTACAATGGTGACCAGCGAGCTGAGATAAGGTGGGGATTTACCTAATAAAGACTTGACCTGGAGCCAGTGGGTTTGGCGACGAATGTGTAGTGAGGGCCAGCCAACGAGAGCATACAGGTCGCAGTGGTGGGTAGTATATGGGGCTTTGGTAACAAAACGGATGGCACTGTGATAGACTACATCCAATTTGCTGAGTAGAGTGTTGGAGGCTATTTTGTAAATGACATCACCGAAGTCAAGGATCGGTAGGATGGTAAGTTTTACAAGGGCATGTTGGACAGCGTGAGTGAAGGAGGCTTTGTTGCAAAATAGGATGCCGATTCTAGATTTCACACGCTATGAAGACGCGGCTAGGGATGCCGTCTGGGCTGGCAGCCTTGCGAGGGTTAACATGCTTAAATGTCTTACTCACGTCGGCATTAACACCACATTTTTAAGGTTAGGGTTAAGTTCAGGCATTAACTCCAAATTCTTAAGGTTAGGCACTAACTCAGAATGAATAAGGTTTGTGATAGGATTAAAACAAAAATATTAAAAACGACTTTCTATCGCTGGATTCGACCTTTGGAATCAGAGGTTACTCCCATCCACCAACCCCGTCCACAACACCCTAGCAAAAACCGAAATATACTTGAAGATAACGGCGCTCATGGTTGCCCCTAGTGGCCGGTTTCCACGTCATCTCCTGACGTCCTCAGACATGGAGAGTTAGGAGTCAAGAGTTAGGAGTGTGTGACAGCACCACAGGGGAAAGACAGGGGGAACAAAGGGATAAGAGAGGAGAGGAGGAAGGGAATAAGGCAGAGCATGAGAGAGCAAAATATTGAGAAAGAGAGAGAGAGGGAGAGACTAACAATCTCAGACTCCTCCCTGGAGACCCTTTGATTTGATAACACTGCTCATCACATTGGCAGCACACAAACACAAACACACACACACACTCTACTCCCTCCCCCATCCTCGCCCCAGCTCCCCAGCCCCCCAGGGAAAGGGCTGCTACCTGTCATTGCGCATGCCTCCCGGTGGCTGAACCTGAGAGCAGGAGGAGGAGGGGAATGAGGTTGTCACCATACCCGATTGAGAAGTCACCTTTCGGGGATATGAATCTTAATGAGGTTGGGTGTGGTGGTGAAGGTGGTGGGGCTGTGACAGATGGGGAAAAGCAGACCGCTGACAGGGCTTCGTGCTGCTGTGATGTGAGATTATTTTTGGTCATTTATAACCATTGTGCTTAAAGGACTTTTATCTCCAGCAGCATCAGCTCTCTGTCTGACATAACAACACAACAACACCCAACACCCTGACCCCAACCTGCACTGCTGTCGCTGGTTGGTGTTTGTTTATTTGGGAATGTTTGGGGTGTGAGAGAGGGGGTTAGCAGGCTAGGAGGGGTGGGACAGATGGTGTTTGTGTGCATGTGCACGTCTGTGTGATTAACCAAACTCCTGTTGTATCATTAAGTTGGACATGCTAGCTGTAACCTGTCAACTACAGACAAAGAATCACCAATGTGACTGTCAAAACCCCTGTACAGCAGCATCATGTTCTAACAGATGGATATAATCACATCAAAATACTCCTCTCCTCTCCTCTCCTCTCCTCTCCTCTCCTCTCCTCTCCTCTCCTCTCCTCTCCTCTCCTCTCCTCTCCTCTCCTCTCCTCTCCTCTCCTCTCCTCTCCTCTGCCCTGCCCTGCTCTCCGCTGCTCCCTCGGCTTCCCATTAGCAATCATTTCCCATTCTTTGAAATGCCCTCCTGCAACAAAACATTTGAATGACAATGGCATAATCCTATAACATCCCTACCTACATATCCCTGGCTCGCAGAAACACAAACACTCCAGTCTCTTCCCTACCCTGGGTTCTCCCGTCTCAAATCGATCAAATGTATAACAAAAGAACAGGTTTCATATCACCAGCCGCTGTCTGAAACACACACACACACAGACCGCTGTCTGAAACACACACACACACACACACACACACACACACACACACACACACACACACACACACACACACACACACACACACACACACACACACACACACACACACACACCGCTGTCTGAAACACACACACACACCCACACACACACACACCGCTGTCTGAAACACACACACACACCCACACACACATACACCGCTGTCTGAAACACACACACACACACACACCGCTGTCTGAAACAAACAAACACACACACACACACACACACAGACATAACGCTGTCTGAAATAGCTCCACACTACAGAGGGAAATGAGTGTTTCCACGGTACAAAAGGTTCCATTAGTTGTGGGTGACCTGGTCCCATTGTGGCGTCTGGCCCCTGTGGACGGGCTGGGGAGATGGGAGACAGGGGACAGGATCTGTGTTGTAACCCTCTACCTGGATGGCTTATACCTACCTGCTCTACTCTAGGGATAATTGTAATATGTCTTTCTCCCTCTCCTCTCCTCTCCTCTCCTCTCCTCTCCTCTCCTCTCCTCTCCTCTCCTCTCCTCTCCTCTCCTCTCCTCTCCTCTCCTCTCCTCTCCTCTCCTCTCCTCTCCTCTCCTCTCCTCTCCTCTCCTCTCCTCTCCTCTCCTCTCCTCTCTGTCTCCATCTCCCGTGCTTTTACTCTGTATGTGTGTTTTGCACAGAATTTGAGCAAATCTCAAATATAAGTGTAAAGCCAAAGGGTAATTAAACTGATCCTCCCGGTGTTACCTGTGTGTGTGTGTGTGTGTGTGTGTGTGTGTGTGTGTGTGTGTGTGTGTGTGTGTGTGTGTGTGTGTGTGTGTGTGTGTGTGTGTGTGTGTGTGTCTAGGCAATAATCACATTCTGATAGTAGTACAAATGATGAAGGCATCCCTAATAAAATTCTCATATTGGAAAACACAATCTTGGATAGAGTGAAGAATAGAGTGTGTGTGTCCGTGCTTCTGTGTTGCTTAGGATGTCTGCTGAGATAGTGTTGATGTAATTAGTGATGTGCCAGGTTGGTCTGTCCTGTCTCTGTGATTTACTGATGCTACCTACCTGCTACCCTTCTGTTGTTCCTCTAGAC